>JBBPBX010019065.1:7638-34102 GCA_038048925.1 Garcialebias charrua
CTTTTGTCTGGAGCTCTCTCAGCTCTGGAGGTCATATGGGCCAGCCTGGGGGCATTGCTTATGGTCAGTGTGCCAAACTGTGGGCATGCTAAGAGCTCCATATGCCGTCTCGAAATCCTGCTCCGGGGAGGCAGCAGTGGAAGGCGTCCTCTTGGTTTCTGATGGAATTCGTTAGATCATTACCATGCACGGCAGCAGCAAGCTCTGCACTCAAGCGTGCCGTGGATTAAAGCAGGTGTTTGTTGGATCTTTTCCTCCCTCATCATGCAACTTCGTGTTTAATGCTCCCCATTGATACAGCAAAGACAAGGGGATGAAATTAATATAATAATTAAGAATTGCTCAGACTTCTTCTCTTTAAATTACTCTAACAGATGAAGTTGCCCTCCATTTGAATACATGTTCATTTTTTTTATTATTACTTACAATTTGAACATCAGCTTATCTTTTTTTTTTTTTGCCATGTACTGTAGTAAGTCAGGGAGAAGCAAATGTGTTATGTGGCTATTTTCACACATTGATTAGACATGCTTTAAAAAAAAAAAACACCTGCATGTTTTTGCTCACTCGTTAAAGCTGCAATATGTAGCTTTTGAACACGCTGGCACTTAGAAACATTTTGAACAGAGACACGTTTCTGTGGTCCCTCCTCACTCAGAGCCATATATGACTCAGCTCCACCTCACTCGCGCTGCAGCCTGGAATGCTCCGCCTCCACATGCCCCGTCTCAACCGCTGCAAAGTTCTGTGATTATATGTTAATAAAACGTTCTAAAAAAATAAAATAAAACCATGGAGCACTGGTCCAGCAAAACAAAAACACCCTGAAATCTGCAGAGCTTCACGCAGCCACGTTGGACATGATTTAATTCGCTCGTGACAAATCCACTTCCTCATTTCTGTCAGTGAAGGAAGAAGCGAACACCGCTGCGGGCTCGCTGCAGGGTTGACAGGTGGGGGCGTGGGTTAGGGGGTGAGAAGTTAGAAGCTCTGTTTTTATTGGCTGAATGGCTGGTTATAAAGTCTGTTATTATTGGCTGGTTAACCGCGGGACGCTCTCTGGTTTTTATAAATGCTTTTATTACCACTGGGAGACGCCAGCGGACTATAGTTTTTTTCAGAGATTACATGTCAAACATCAAAGATAGTGGCAGTGAAGAAATATGTTTTAAAAAAAGCTACATACTGAAGCTTTAATGTGAATTTAAAAGAGTGTTCAGAGATGAAAACAACTGGAAAACCGCTCTGCAGTGATAGTTTCCTTGCACATCGCTTGTCTCTCATCAAATAGCTGTGAGCCATAGACACTGAAAACACATTCAGTCAATTTTCAGTATGGACCGTTTTGAGTTCTCATGGTATAGTCATCCACAGAATACAGAATGAAACTGTTTATTTTCTCACTCTGTGAAGAGAAAATAATCAAAGCTTACAGTTCATTAAACGGCTGCCTCGTCCTGTGCTTCGTGGCGCTGAAGTCGTGAAGCACTGAACAAATAGATGTTTGTCCTTGTGGATGGCTGCAAATGAGAGGTCTGTGTTGCAAAATTGGCTTTGCAGCAGCAGCTGATGAATCATCAGTCGTCAGTTGAACATTTCCTTAAATATATGCAAAAAGTTTTTCTATCTTTTGCTTTTTAACGGATTAGATGTGTGCTTTTCCACATAAGTGACAGCTTATATGTAATATTTATAGAGTTTTGGTTCACGGTGGAATAAAACGGTTATTTAGAGATTTCAAATTATTTGTTAAAATTGAGAAAATGGGAGGATATTGATGCACAGTTTTGAGAAATGTGTTTTTTTCTTTTCCGCACAGCGAGTTGGGCTTTCAAAGCTGCACCTGTTTTGAGAAAAGTCAGAATTGGTGTGTGGGTTTAATGACGTTTGATTTTTAAAAGATGCTGTGGGACAAGGCTGCTTTTGTATTTCGCAATCTGCATTCTCTTCTCGTCAAGTCACGTGGCCTTCTGCAGTGTTTTTAATTTGGAAAAAAGAAAAGGAATAACTCAAATGTGGAGTGGAAATCCTCCTACGAGCCCCATCTTCCTCACTCTTTTTGGTGTTTGTGCATGCAGAGCACATGTTTGATGTGTCTGCGTGGGAACTTGAGGGGTTGTTAGCATGCAGTCACAATATGTCCAATGACAGCTAAAGCAACATGAATAACTCCTGTGTTATTTGCAGTATAAAAGTGTGCGCAGCGTGCATTAATCAATTTCTCAGTGCAGAGTGCATCGGGGGACACGAAGACAAAATGGACGTCTCAGAGAAGCACGGCCGCCATGAAATTGTACTTCTCACATAACCATCTTAGGTCGGCCAGAACATTTGCTGTTGTATGCAGAAAATAAATGATTTAGGCTTTTTTTTTGTTGCTTCTACTGAAGGTTTTACATGTTACATGGTTGATCTGGTAAGCAGGAGGTCACTTGCAAACACTGAAGACCACAAAGAGGGGTGATTCTTTTGATCCATGGTCACTGAGCAAACTCTGAAGGATGCTCTCCATGCCAGGGTCTCTTGTAGACGCTTACCATGTTTGCACTCGGGAAGGAGCTTGGTAAATATTACTTGCCTGGACAAACACTCTGCAGTGCAATGTCTGGCTCTGATAAAGAGGACTGTTGAGATTCTAATCAAGATGGCTGTTTTGGCAATTAAATCTGACAGAGCGGAATCAGAGATACTTTTCAGTTATTCCTGCAGATAAAGTGGAAGTGGAAGGCATCCTCATCTCTGTATCCTCTATAAGCTTTAATAAACGTGATTTATTTATGTATAGTGCAGTAAAGAGAGTGACTTTGTGGCTTTTTGAGGCAGTTTTTGAGGCAGGTCACCAGATCAAATCCCAGCCAGTGGCCTTTCTGGGTGGAGTTTGCATGTTCTCTTCATGCATGCATGTGTTTCCTCTGGGTGCTCTGGTTTCCTCTCACAAACCAAAATGCACTTGAGGCTGATTAGTAACTCTAAATTGACCCTAGGTGTGAGTGAGAGAGTGAATGGTTGTTTGTCTTGTTTGTCTCTACGTGTCCCTGTGATGGACTGGAGACCTGTCCAGGATGTCCCCTGCTTCTTGCACAGTGATAGCTGGATATGGGTACCAGTGACCCCCACGACCTAAAACGGAAAGAAAAAAAACAGATAAAGGATGGATGGAAGGGTAGTTTTGTTGGTTCAACTCTACAGAGCGTCATTGTTTGGAAAATGAGACTGAACCACTGCTTTGAAGGCTATTTAGATGCTGCAGTAATATTATTATGTTCATGTTTCCATCAAAAAGTAAATCTGTTGAAGGAAACAGTTGTGAAGCCAGATGTTCTCAAGTCATAAATAAACCGTAAATGATGTTATTCATTAGGAGCTCTGCAAGTTTGAACTCTGTTTGCCTCTTTTTTTTGTGAAATACAAACAAATTGAGGCTCATGCATCATTTGTGTTCATCTGCTTTTTTATGACATCAGACAAAACAATTCACAGTTACAATCACTATAGGAACCTCTGCTATGTATGCATCAAATGCTGTCATTAGATGCAACGAAAAGTATGTAAATGCTCTCAGGTGGCGTCAGCACTGGATGCATCATCAGTGCAACCTGAGTCACAGCTAACACGTTCACTATAAGAATCTCTGCTGTAGATGTCCATCCCAGGCTGACACTAGATGTTGTGATCATCCAGTTAAACATCTCCAGTGCTGTCAAATCAGAAAACAGAGAAACTTAAATCAGAGTCTCGAAGCGTTAAGTGCTATTATTGATTGATTTGATTGATTGATGTTTATTCATTCATTTTAAAAGAACAATACAAGACAGTTTCATCAGATACAAGAATACAAGTAGGATAAAATGAAGGGAGCAGAAAGAAGATGAAATCTTATTATATCTGCCCCTTATTTCACAGTTTGTTCAACCAATGATAACCTTCAAACTACATCACAAAATGAATAATTCTACTTAATTTTTCTAACTGTAATACACAAACTACATCACAAAATGAATAATTCTACTTAATTTTCCTAACTGTAATACACAAACTAGATCACAAAATGAATAATTCTACTTAATTTTTCTAACTGTAATACACAAACTACATCACCCATAATTCTACCGTATTTTCCGGTGTATAGGTCGCACCTTTTTTATGGTTTTTTCAAGGCCTGCGACCTATACACAGGTGCGACCTATATATGGCTTGTTATCACTTTCGGCGAAACAAATTTTTAAATCCAGCTCATTTCACAATTACGTTCATTTATTAAGGAAAAGTTCAGCTCAGACATATATTTGCTATAATTTTTATCAAACAAATAATTGTTTTTAAGTGTTAATCTTCTTAAAAGCCTTGCTGTGCGCTCCTGTGGCAGACATTTGCAGCAGAGCTAAACGTAGGTGCGACCTATACACCAGTGCGACCTATCTAGGGATTTTTCCAATTTATTGGTGATAATTGGACAATGCGACCTATACACTGGTGCGACCTATACACCAGAAAATACGGTACACACATTCAAGGGTATCTCGGTGCACAGACACCCTCCGCCCATCCTTCAGCTCCCATATATCTCTTGGAGTCAATCATATTTCACAGTGTTTATCATTCTTTACTTTATGTGCTTTCCTCCTCCGCAGATAATTGTTTTCCTTCACCCTCCGCGCTCCGCCTCGGATTATTTATCGCCCCTCTCCTCCTCCATCGTCCACAATCAATGAACCCCGCCAAAGCCGCACGGCTCAACAGCTTCCCGGCCTCTGATTTGTGCTGGAGGCCGCAGGGAGGAGGGGACGGGGCCCGCCGGAGCGTCTGGCTACACCTGGACCAACCGTGGATTATCTGCACCCTCCAGTTCTCACAAATCAGATTGATCCCACCCCTTCCCATCCCCCTGTTCTGGTCACCCCATGGAGGACAGACGTGTTGTATTTCAGCAGAGGTGCACTGGGCATTTATTAGAATGAATCAACAGGGCGATAAAATAAGCCCTGTCACCAGCTGGGTTATGAAATCAGAGCGCTGATTGAGTTTTCCCATCCTGGCCAGGGGAGTGGGGGCTCTAAATATCATTGGGCTTGACAGNATAGTTTTTCTAGAATCTTTGAGAACTGTGGTAATAAGGATATTGGCCTATAATTATTGAATACACATTTATCACCATTTTTAAAAAGAGGAATTACCTTTGCTACTTTCATGTTATCTGGAAATATTCCTGTTGAAAAAGATAAATTGCATATATATGTAAACGGTTCAATAACATAACTTATTATTTCCTTTACGAACATCATATCCATGTCCACCCAGTCTTTTGATCTCTTGTCTGAGAGATTTTTTACCATTTTCATAATTTCCTCTTTGTTAGTTCCACTAAGAAAAATACTGTTGGTGCAACTTTTAATTGAATGACACACCTTATTATCTACTTTTGGTATTTTAGCTGCAAGGCTTGATCCAATATTTACAAAATATTGATTAAATTCATTTACGATATCATTCTCATCATGTATTTCTTTGTCATCTTTCACAAAATATTTTGCAATGTTCGTTTTTGCTTTATGACTTTTTAGAACATCATTTATTACTCGCCATGTTGTTTTAGTGTCACCATTGCTCTTGTTTAATAAATCACTATAGTATTCTTTCTTGCATCTTCTTATAATCATTACCAATTTATTTTTATATTTTTTATATTTTTCTTCAGCTTGTTGTGTTCTCGTTTTTAAGAAACATAAATACAAGTTTTTTTTTTTACAAGCATTTCTCAACCCTTTAGTCATCCAAGGTTGGTCAACAATATTTCTTTTTCTACGATTTCTTTGCACACAATTCTTTTCATACAGAGCTTCTAAAATGTTCATAAATTCATCATATGATCTGTTAACATCATCAATATACACGTCCTTCCAGTTTTGCTTCTGTAAATCATCTTTTAATTGATCCATAGCTTTTTTTGATGTGTTTATTATTTTTTTCTTAATTGTAACTTCTTTTGTAATGTTTTGATCATTTCTGTAGATAGTGAAAACTGGTAAATGATCACTTAAATCAGTTGTTAAGATACCACCTGTCATATCCCCATTTGTTATATTTGTGAAAATGTTGTCAATTATCGTAGCACTATGAGTTGTAATTCTTGTTGGTTTTGATATTAACGGATAAAGATTTAAACTATACATTGAATTTAGAAATGTGCTGATGTTATTTGAATCCGTTTTATTTCCCAGGTCAATATTAAAGTCTCCGCACAAGAAAACTTTTTTATTTAAACTCTTTTCCAGTAGTTGTATGATTTTATCGGTGAATATTTCTATATTTGATCCTGGTGATCGATATACACAACTTATGGATATGTTTTTAGCATTTTCGTTTAATATTTCTATTGTTATTATTTCCATAAGATTGTCAACAATTATTGACATTTCTTTAATTATTCTACACTTTATTTCATTTTTGACAAATAGAGCTACTCCACCACCTTTTTTATTGTTTCTGTTTAAATGATATAATTCATATCCTTCGATGTGAACATTATTTTTGTTTTCATCAAAAATCATCATTTTTGTTTTCATTATAGTGAGTTTGTAAAGATGTAAACAATAATCCAAACCATATTGAGAAAAAAAACAGTGTTTTATAGATATGTTATGATTTTCAAAGGAAAGCAGTCAGCAGCTTATTGCAAGGCTACCTGATCACCTGCTTAAAAAAATGACTTTGTAGTATCACTATAACAAAGGGAAACAAAAAATGAGAACTTAAAGACCGTGTAAAGTGAAATTAAATTTGCGTTTTTAGTTTGTCACATGGCATAAATATGTGTTATTAATCACCCATATAAATCTGACTGATTAAAAACATTGTTTTCCTTATAAAATTAAGTGTCAAAAATCATGAAAAAACATGATTTTGCCTTGCCCTGGAACGCTAGGGGCGTGTCAGTGCGTGGGCGTGGTTTCAGCGCAGTACTGCGCCGTGTCCAGCCCCCTTCAGAGCTGAGCTGTGTGGGGAGGCATACGGGGGAAGCAGAGATCCACCTGCTCCGTTTTTATCTGAGTTCTGGCTTCCAGCAGCTTCTTTTTCCAAGAGTTACGCTGTTTTTAGTGCACTAACAACTCTGGTTATGTTTTTAAAGTTGAGGACACATAACTCCGCTGTTATAATCAGCGCTATTTTAGAAGATGAGCGGACTCGCGGTCCGACCCGGTCACATCGCATGCGGGGTCTGATCGCCTCTCACACACACACACGCGCGCGCGCGCGACCCGGTCACATCGCATGCGGGGTCTGATCGCCTCTCACACACACACACACGCGCGCGCGCGACCCGGTCACATCGCATGCGGGGTCTGATCGCCTCTCACACACACACACACACACGCGCGCGCGCGACCCGGTCACATGCATGCGGGGTCTGATCGCCTCTCACACACACACACACGCGCGCGCGCGGGGGGGGAGGGGGCGGAGGTGCGCGGAGGTGCAGGTGGCATGTGGTCGCTCCAGCAGCACGCCAGTACTGGAGGGAGACGGTCGGTAGCGAGTGAACGGCTCCACCGAAGAACGCATTTATACGGCTGGAGCTGCAGGGGGTGGGGCTATACTAATGAGGACCGCGTGACGAAACGCGGTCACATTTAAACCACGCCTAAAAAATCCTGAAAGAGAAATATGTTTATACACAGTTTGATCTATAACTCCAAAATTAATTGAGCTACAATTTTGAGACTTTTTACTCATTTACAAGATTACAATTACGACATTTATAATGTTTATTGAAGAAAATGTTGAAATTCACTTTACACGGTCTTCAACAATAGAATTGAACAGAAAACTACTTTATACCAGTGGTCCCTCTACCCTGGTTGTAAAGGCCCATAACACCCGATTCAAATGAATGGGTCATTAAGCATTTTCTGCAGAGCTGGACAACATGCTGAGGAGGTAATTGAATCATTTGTATGCAGTTTTTGGGGAAAAGGGAACATCTAAATCATGCAGGACACCACGGTCTATGGACCAGGGCTGGGTATTACAGTGATATTAATAAATAGCACAAAGAAAAACTGTTTTAGTTCACAATATCCAGTGATTATGTAATAATATGTGTTGCTTCTGTTATCCTGTTTGAGCTGCAGAGTAAAATGTCGGATAGCGTTGTCGCTTCATAACAAAGAGGGCTCTGATTGTAATCAAACTTTAATCGTTCAAATTATTTTGAAAAATTGTACAAAGGTAAAAATTTACCTGACAAGTAATGTTTTGCTAAACAAATTACAGTACCATTAAATTTGTCATTTTTCCTTGAATTGTCCTGTTTGGCTGCACTACAGGAACAACGCTGAACCGTTACTTTCATTTGACTGCATGGATGCTACGTTCTTCTGTGTAATGAAGTCTGAGACTTATGTAATTAGTGCAGTCTTCACATGCATATTTAAGGCTCTTTAACAAGATCCTCAATGAAAACACAGCTAATTGGATAATAAAATCTGACAAAACCGAT
Source organism: Garcialebias charrua (assembly GCA_038048925.1). Classification (NCBI taxonomy): domain Eukaryota; kingdom Metazoa; phylum Chordata; class Actinopteri; order Cyprinodontiformes; family Rivulidae; genus Garcialebias; species Garcialebias charrua. The sequence continues at coordinate 16,136 of JBBPBX010019065.1, forward strand.
GTTTGTTTTGCTGGCGGGGTGAAAAAGTTCTTTCATCCACCTCCATTAGAAGTCAAGGATCTGCTGTTTGTGGGGGAAATAAGATGCTTTTGTGTAAAATCTGCACTTTTTTTTAAAATCCCTGTAAACTGGATCTCTGCTGTGCGAAACAAAACAAAACCCTCTGCATGTACAGTGGAGTGCTGATGTCAAAGAAAAGCAATGCAGAGTTGAAGCGATCGTTTGTCTCTTTACACAGCTCTGTCACTTATCTTGTCAGATCAGGGGGCAGAGCCAAAATGCTCCCAAATGTACGACTCTATGCTCGCTACACTCAGAACACAACCACTTGATTAATCACCCACATATACAAAGGCAGGCGTGTTTCTTTATCATCTTCTTCTTCTTCTTTCGGCTTTTCCATTTTCAGGGGTCGCCACAGCGAGTCATCCTCCTCCACCTCACTCTGTCCTCTGCATCCTCTGTCCTCACTCCAACTACCTTCATGTCCTCTCTAACTGCATCCATATATCTCCTCTTTGGTCTTCCTCTTTGTCTTTTTCCTGGCAGCTGCATTTCTAACATCCTTCTACCAATATACCCACTGTCCCTCCTCTGGACATGTCCAAACCATCTCAGTCTGGCCTCCCTAACTTTATCTCCCAGTTGTTCAACATGTGCTGTACCTCTGATGATCTCATTCCTGATCTTATCCATCCTTGTCACTCCTAAGGAGAACCTCAGCATCTTCATTTCTGCTACTTCCAGTTCTTTCTCCTGTCTTTTTGTCAATGCCACTGTCTCCAGACCATACAACATAGCTGGTCTCACCACTGTCTTGTAAACTTTTCCTTTGACCTTTGCTGACACCTTTTTGTCACAAATCACTCCTGAAACTTTTCTCCATCCACTCCATCCTGCCTGGACTCTCTTTTTCACCTCTTTACCACATTCCCCATTTTCCTGGACAGTGGACCCCAAGTACTTGAAGTCCTGCACCTTTGTGACCTCTGCTCCTTGTAGCCTCACTGTTCCACTGGCCTCCCTCTCATTCACACACATGTACTCTGTCTTACTACGGCTGACTTTCATTCCTCTTCTTTCAAGTGCATACCTCCACCTCTCCAAGTTCTCTTCCACCTGTTCCCTGTTCTCACCACAGATCACAATGTCATCTGCAAACATCATAGTCCATGGGGATTCCTGCCTGACCTCATCTGTTAGTCGGTCCATCACCAGAGCAAACAAGAAGGGGCTCAGAGCCGATCCTTGATGCAATCCCACCTCCACCTTGAAGCTATCTGTCACTCCTACAGCACATCTCACCACTGTCCTGCTGTCCTCATACATGTCCTGTACCAGTCTAACATACTTTTCTGCCACTCCAGATTTCCTCATGCAATACCACACCTCTTCTCTTGGTACCCTGTCATATGCTTTTTCTAAATCCACAAACACACAATGGAGTTCTTTCTGACCCTCTCTGTACTTCTCTATCAACATCCTCAAAGCAAAGATGGCATCTGTGGTGCTCTTTCTTGGCATGAAACCATACTGCTGCTCACAGATAGTCACCTCTTGTCTAAGCCTTCCTTCCACAACTCTCTCCCAGATCTTCATCGTGTGGCTCATCAACTTAATTCCCCTGTAGTTGCTACAACTCTGTACATCACCCTTGTTCTTAAAAATGGGCACCAGCAATCTTCTTCTCCGTTTCTTTATCATCACACTTGGAATATTTAGAAGCAAAGGTGAGAGGTGGGAACATTACAAATTCTAACACAGTAACCCTCTTGTGTTTTCTGGTGGTGTCCAACCGTTGGTTTATATGCATTTATCCTGATTAAAGAAAGAAAATAGAGACTGTTGGCACTGGATGAATATCTTCAATTAGCAACGTCAGTGTAAATGTATATTTTAGTTATTGACAGAGACTTTAAAAGGCTGAGCAAATGGCAACACAGCTTGGCTGACAGGAATTTTTATTATCAGTCTCTACTGAATAGCGAAAATAAAAGATAATGTTTTTACCCGTGTGTCATGTGATCATGTGCGTAACTGCTAGCAGGAAGTTCATATGAACCCCTGAGTGAATTTTAATGAAACTCTCAAAGTAATTACTTGATGAATATTTACAACTAATTCACTTTAGGAGTCAATCTGAACTGACTTTAATAATGCAAATGGCTATAGCTCCGTCAGTTTTACAGATGTGCAAAAACTTAGAGTGGTGGTAGCTGAGCATCATTATAATACTCAAAGTCAAGGTCAAGGTTCTTTATTGTCATTTGCACCGCGTGTGGTACATGGGGTGGAATGAAATTGTGTACACAGGGTCCCAGTTAAATCCAACAAAAGTATAAATTGTAAAGAAAAACAGTAATCAGATCTAAGATATGAACTAAGAAGTCAAAGTCAAAGTCAAAGTCAACTTTATTGTCAGAACTGCAATATGTACAGGACATACACAGGATTGAAATTGCGTTTCTCTCAGTCCCTCGGTGCAACAGTAACCATTTAAACACTAAAACACTAACATTTAATAAACATAAGCATAAAATAGTAAAAATGTAACACTGTCCTGAGTTTTTGCATAGAAATATGAAAGAAGAAAGAAATATGCTAAACTAAGAATACACTAAATGCTTAATGGTACAAAAACAATACACCGAACAACAGCAGCACGAACATGAGTCTGTGTGAGCAGATGAGTATGAATGAACACAGCAGCATGAAATAAATCAGCAGCGTGAGATCAGCAGCATGGATAGTCAGCAGCACAAATCAACAATCGTGGCATTACAGTGATTTTTTTTCTCTCTCACAGTGATAATCCTGATTAGTGATATATGAGACTAACAGCTTCAGGGTAGAAGCTGTTCCTCAGTCTGTTGTTCTACACTTAATGCTCCACAACCTTCTGCCTGAGGGGAGTGGAGCAAAAAGTGTGTGTGTTGGGTGAGTGGAGTCCTTCATGATGCAGGTGGCCCTCTTGAAAGTGCTACTCATTGTGCGACATTTGTTGGAGTCAACTGTGTTTGTTAGCAAAATGTCTCATGAACCACTGGACAGATTTTAGATAAACTGTAAGGCAGAAGCTATATACATCAACAACTGATTTTATATATATATATATATATATATATATATATATATATACAGGTAGTCCCCGACTTACGAGCGCTCTGACCTACGAGCGTCCGGACTTACGAGCTGGCGAAAGAGAAGTAAATTTGTAAAAAATACAGCACTTTTTTGTGTTTTTAGATGAAAGTGTGTTAGCTAACCGTTTGGAAACACGTTTCCGACCATGTTTATGAACTAATATGAACGTTTTTGATGAAAAACGAGTGTTCGTAGTAGCGCTAGCATAAATGTTCCAACTTACGAGCGAAAATCCGGACTTACGAGAACATGTGCTTCGTGTTCCAACTTACGAATTTTCGTGTTACGAGCAACTCGCAGGAACGGAACTCGGGGACTACCTGTATATATATATATATATATATATATATATATATTGTATATATACTGTACACCTGTATATTTGGAGTCAGTCCATTGGCCTCCACAGCTTATTTAGCTGGAACACTATAACAAACACTGAGCTGAAATCTAATTTAGAATCAGATGAGAATCATTCACAAAACATACAGTGAGCATAGAAGATTTCACCAAAATGATAAAACTTGCATTAAAGCTTGCCGGCGATCTGTGTTCTTCAACACATGCAAGACCTTTATTTATTCATTTTTGTAGTGATTCTGTCAGGTGATTATTTCTGGTTAATCCTAGAATTAATACTCTAAATGTATTTTACGCATTTAACATAAAACATAACTTGACTTAAATTTAGCTGCTGAAAGTTTGGTTCACAAATTTGACTGACAGGATCAGAGCAGTTTTAAATAATTACTATTTAATCATCCGATTAAGTATCTAATTAACTAATAATGAAGAAAACGTGTCTAATTAAAGGTAATGATCTGTGAGGAGTTGTGTGAGAGCAAACTTCAGCCCCTACAGTCGGGTAGCTGCTGCTGTATTGTCGCATCGCATTTAACTGAAACAGATGTCAGTAGTTCATCACTTTCACTTTCTGTGCTTCTTACCGGTAATCCTCAGCTTTATTGACTAAATTGAACACTTGGGGGAACATTTTCATCTAAAATCAGCCAATATTGCAGCTTGACTTTTGCATTATACGACACAAAGGAGGCATGCAATCAAAACTCATAATGCATAGATTCAGTGGTCCTCCTAAGTCTATTCACTGCATCTAATATTTGTAATGGAAAATTATATATTTGAGGGAAAGCCTAACCTCAATTTAAATGAAGCATACAGTATTTGATTTAGGGTTAATTATCATCCTGAAAGACAAAAAAAAAAACATTAGTTATGCACACAAAGCAGAAAATTATCTCCATACAAGGGGGTGGCAGGTACCGGTAAAACAGTATTTCTGCCTGAACATTTCATTTCATGAGGGCAAAAAAGAAAGATTGTTCCACCTCTGCAGCGATACCAAATCACTGGTATTAAGTGTGGGAGAATAAAAGATTTAATTCTAAATTGAACCTTTTTTTGATTCTGACACGATTACAGCTGCTGCCGTGTGGCCTCCAGTGTTATTAGAGCTTTTCCACATTAAGTGTGACCTGTTGTTTCTCTCTGCAGGCTGCTTTGAAGTGAACTCGGTGAGGAGCATCCTAAAACCACGCAGTTTTCGGGTGAGTTCCCCGATTTGAATTTCATTTACATAATACATAACCATACATCTAAACGATGACTACAAACAAAAGCGGTTTTAGCGAATGCACAAACGAAAACACTTTAACGGCAGTATGCTGAGAACATGTTTTCACCCTTTGGCTTTATCGATCACTCTTGGTCTGTACAGTATACTGTCTTTGACTCATCATGCAAGCATCCTTTGCAGAATAACAGAGCCTCCTGTTTCCTTGCCTCCCCTCCACATTTTATCATAAATGGATTTCGGAAACACAGCATCTGACTCTTTTCCTCGCCTCTGTCGCACGCAGCTTTAACCTCGTGTTCGCATCGGAGGGAAAGAGAACGCTTCTGTGCAAGCGACTCTGTGAGCTCTCCCCTCACAGGCATGGTTGGCCCGGCGCCACGGCTGTTTGCCTCATAGCCTGCTCAATGGGAGTCGGCTCCATTATCAGAGCCGCGCTGCCTCGCCACCCTGCAGCAAACCCGCCGTCCTCCGTTTCTGCACATTTAATTCCTTATCTCAGTATGAAAAGCAGCCCCTGTGATGAGCAGCAGAAAACACCCTGGGCTACAGGGAACATGGATTGAGAACACATACAGTAGATGTCCTGATAAACCTATTTGTGGGTTCAGCGTTTCATATGGAAGCATGGTTAGAGGTCATGGATCACCAGGGGAATGTGCCGCACACAGTAAATAATTATTCATGGAGGAAAAGCTCTCATCACCATCATGGTGTACATTAAAGCAATTATTCATGAGGCTGCCACGAAGCAGGCACATATCTGTAATGTGCTAGCATTATTCTGGGAGAAGAACAAGTTGTCCTCATGTTTTGTTTGCAGATTAATAATAGCTGCTCCACCAACTGCTATACTCTCACATGACATAAACTCAGCATGAACCAAAGCCTCGTGTGTGCTCCTTTTGTTAAAAGTCTTGCAGGAGCACATTATCACCTCACAGAAAATACAGCAGCTGGATGTTCTTCACGACAAATGTTCACGAGTGCCTTTAGATGAGGGAAAATAGCCGAGCGTCTCACCATGACAGTCCTTTGGGCTTCTTTTCCTTGAAACTCTTTGCCTCTTTTACTTTTTTCTTTCTTTGCAACTTGCAAAATGTATTTCTTGTTTGATATGAACAAAATGCAATGCTTGTCTTGGAGCCAATAGATCCTTCATGGCCTTTTCAGACGTTTCCTAACAGCTTTATCAATGTCATGAAAGGCTACTGCAGTGGTAATTTGTGTGTCAATGGTACCGGATCCCTGAAGCTAAAGTCATTGTGTTATCATGCTAACAGCTTTTCATTTTCTTTTGCGGAAATCCTCTGACAGGTCTGTACTTACTGATAATAGTGCCATCTCACCTGCAGTCTAATTTAAAATCTTACATTGATAAAGACCTGCAGAATTAAACAGTATCAAGAAATATCAGCAGACATTGTGCTAAAATCTTTTGTAATGATCTATTTGATTATACAGAAATATGTAAACTACTAAAGGATATGGAGCATATGGTCTTTACGTTATAAATTTTATATGTGTGGCATAATTGTGATTTATTTGTACTGTTTGAGCATTCCTGTGGTGATGTGAAATTCTTACACAATTTTAATTGCAACTAAGACATTTTTCCATGTCCTACTTTACATAAATTATACGTTTTATTTACAAAGTAGAAAGAGCAATAACCTCTAATGTAATACTTTGTGCAGGATTAGTACTTTTAAAGAAATATTGTTGGCCATTACAGCAAATCATTATTTCCATGTCATATTTTTGAATGCTGTTGAATTATGCTTTTGTTGTTGTTGTTTTTGTTTTCTTTTGATTTTTAGCTAAACTTGATTACAAAACCCATTTTATTTAGATTTATTATGATCAGTATTTGGGGAGGGGATGCAGTATTTTTATGTTGCAGTCTTGTAATACTCAGGTTGAGGGTTCGAGCCCAGTTTGTGTCAGGAAGGGCATAAAACAATTATCAAATCATTCATGAGACTTTGCTTCTTATGGTGACTCCTGAAGAAGAAAGCAGCCAAAGGATTAAAAACAGTAATTGGGAAGATGGAGGGAGAACATAGCCACATTCTTTACAAAGTAAATTAGGCAGCTAAGAAAGTTAAAAATATATATTATGTGTTGCTTTTGAACTGAAATCTACAACCAATATGCTTTTTTTTTTACAAGAGCACAACAAATGTTTCAGTAGGAGTGTTGAACATTTTTAAATTATCTGTCTTTTTATTGTGCTTCTTGTTAATTATTGTTTTTTTTATACATATTTTTGTGATATCTTCCCAAAAATAAAGTACTCATAGGACATAAAATCAGTAGGTAAGACATATATGTATAATAGGTATTTAAAAACCCAAATCGGTAACACTTTACAATAAGGTATCCAAAACTTGATTAACTATTAGGGAACGCCTCAAGAACGATTCTGGAACGAATCAGGAGCTAATGGGTAGTTAACAAGTACTTTGTACTTACTAACACACAAGCCTAATTAAGAGACTACTGGTTAGTTACCTTGTAAATGAAGAGGAACTAATCAAGAACTAGTTACCATGGAAATTAATCAGGAACTAATGGGTAGTTAACCAGTACTTACTGAGGATCACACAGCCAAACTCTAGAGGAATTAATCAGGACTTAACCAGTAGTTAACCAGTACTTACTGGGGAACATACAGCCAAGCCTTATAGGGGACTACTGGTTGTTACCACAGAAACAGAGGATAAATGATCCATTTAGGTTCAGAATAAACCCCGCACCAGTGAGGTCACAGCTCATAATTGCCAAAAACCTGTTTACCAGTGATTACTGATTTTATTGGATTCTCACCACTAGTTAGTGGTAAGAACTGATTTCATAATCTTTTACTGCTGTCATCTTAACTGTCTGAGCTGACCTCACTGGTGCAGGGTTTATTCAGAATCCACATGGAGAATTTCTCCTCTGTTTCTGTGGTAACAAACCAGAAGTCCCCTTATAAGGCTTGGCTACGTGTTCCCCCAGTAAGTACTGGTTAACTACCCATTAGCTCCTGGTTCGTTCCTCTTTGATTTCCTTGGTAACTACCCATTAGTTCTTGATTAGTTCCTCTTCATTTACAAAGTAACAAACCAGTAGTCCCCTAATAAAGCTTGGCCGTGTGTTCCCCAGTAAGTACTGGTTAAATACCCATTAGCTCCTGATTCATTCCTGAGGCATTCCCTAGTAGTTAATCAATTTTTGTGTACCTTATTGCAAAGTGTTACCCCTAAATCTAGTTTGATCTCTTCCTGGACATACAATTTGTGAACTAACTGATATATTTGAAAACTGGAGGTTGCCATTTATTGTCTTTCTTGGAATAATATTGAGTTTGCAATGTCTAATAACAAGAAAACCACAAATCATGAACAAGCAATGTATTGTGATATAAATGAGAGACATGAACACATATGGCTAAATAGTGCAGATTTAGACTCTAATCATTGTCAGGCTGCTGAGGTTTATATGATGTGGCCCTCTGAGTGGACATTGATTTTTGATTCTTCTTGTTTTTAACTGGCAATCCTGCAGGATGCCTGTCTTCACAAGTGGAAAGTCTGGTTTTCAAGCTGCACTGCTATGAGCCATAACTTGGGAGCTAGAATAAAATAAAAAGTCAATCATCTGTATTATGAGCAGTGACAAAGCCTTTAAAGAAAAACCCTATTACATTAGCAATTTAATTCATCTAAAAATACATGAAAGAAGATTCTTATGGTTTAATGAATTACTCAAATGGAAGTTGAATAGTGGTCATAAAATAACTTGGTATTTTCTCCTGAATGTGAAAAGTGATGAACTGTCAGCAGGAAAAGTGTTTGGCACCTTTGACAACTTATTACACGAGAGCCAGGTGACAATTACTTTACCAGTTGTTTTAAAAGCTGTTTTGTGACTGCACTCATAACTCAACACATAAAGTCTGACTGAAGTTATTTTCCTTGTTTACTTAAATTTATGGAAATGCAAACTTCTTTTCAATTTGTTGTACTTAAAAATGCTGACATTGGGACCTTTGTCCATCTCTGGTTGTTGCATTGTGCATTGGCAGTCTCCAGTTGGGGATTAATGCAAATTTGGTAGATAAAGAGAGTAAAAACATTTTTGAGGAGAACATTTAAAAGGCTGTAAAGCTTTTGTTATACATTCATTGAAGCCCTGGAGGGCGGTGTGGGCAATTGCAAATGTTTGCAATTGTTTCAAGTTACTAGTGGACACTTTTCAGCAAGAAAAATGTTCAAAAGTTCAAAGAGTACAACCCCGTGTGATCGCTCAAATAAATCTTTTGGAGCCATCAGCCTACAATTTCTTTTTATTCATTTTTTACTGGATTTTCTTATTGTTCTACTTGCAACTTGCAATTTATGATGTATTCAGATTCATTTGATAACGCTATTAAATGAAAAAAGATCCAGTTTTCCGCGACTTTTTGGTAAATATATATATATATATATATATATATACTGTATATATACATATATATATATATATATATATATATATATATATATATATATATATATATATATATATACAGGTAGTCCCCGATTTACGAGCGAGATCCGTTACAACGAGGCGCTCGTAAACCGGAAATCTCGTAATTTGGAACGGCCGCCATGTCTCTCGTAAATCCGGAATTTCGCTCGTAAATTGGAACGGTTTCGCTAGCGCGACTACAAACACTCTATTTTCATCCAAAAACTGCTTATGAGTGCATAAAAATGATCGGAAACGTGTGTCCATATGCTTAGCTAACTAACTGTGGTGAAAAAACACATGAAAACTCAGTATTTTTTGCGTTTTTTCCAAAAATTCGCCAGCTCGTAAGTCTGGAACCTCGTAGATCAGAGCGCTCGTAATTCGGGGACTACCTGTATATATATATATATATATATATATATGTATATATATATATATATATATATATATATATATATATATATATATATATATATATATATATATATATATATATATATATATATATATATATGTATATATATATATATATATATATATATATGTATGTATATATGCACCATCTATTTTATTAGGTACACATGCTCAATTGCTTGTTAACATGAATAGCACCTCGTAGAATTTAGGAATTGTGGTTAAGATGATTTGCTAAGATGAAGTGAGGCAGGAATCCCTATGAACTATGATGTTTGCAGATGACATTGTGATCTGTGGTGAGAACCGGAAACAGGTGGAAGAGGACTTGAGAGGTGGAGGTATGCACTTGAAAGAAGATGAATGAAAGTCAGCCGTAGTAAGACAGAGTACATGTGTGTGAATGAGAGGGAGGCCAGTGGAACAGTGAGGCTACAAGGATCAGAGGTTACAAAGGTGCAGGACTTCAAGTACTTGGGGTCCACTGTCCAGGAATATGGGGAATGTGGTGAAAAGGTGAAAACGAGAGTCCAGACAGGATGGAGTGGGTGGAGAAAATTTTCAAGAGTGATTTGTGACAAAAAGGTGTCAGCAAAGGTCAAAGGAAAAATTTGCAAGACAGTGTTGAGACCAGCTATGTTGTATGGTCTGGAAACAGCGGCAGAGTGATAAAAAGACAGGAGAAAGAACTGGAAGTGGCAGAAATGAAGATGCTGAGGTTCTCCTTAGGAGTGACAAGGATAGATAAGATTAATGAGATAATCAGAGGTACAGCACATGTTGAACAATTGGGAGATAAAGTTAGAGAGACCAGACTGAGATGGTTTGGACATGTTCAGAGGAGGGACAGTGGGTATATTGGTAGAAGGATGTTAGAAATGCAGCTGCCAGAAAAAAGACAAAAAGTAGATATAGGGATGCAGTTAGAGAGGACATGGAGGTGGAGTGAAGACAGAGGATGCAGAGGACAGAGTGAGATGGAGGAGGATGACTCGCTGTGGCGACCCCTGAAGAGGGAAAAGCTGAAAGAAGAAGAAGAAGAAGAAGATTGAGATAACTTGAAGTTTAAACTGAATAGGGGCAAAACGGATAATGACTCTGAACCAGGCATGGTTGCAAGTGCCAGAGCAGACCATCTTTGGTTTACAGAGAATGGTCCAAAAAGAGAAAATGTCCAGTGAGCAGTGGTTTTGTGAGTGAAAATTGTTGCTGTCAGAGGAGAATGGGAAAACTGATTTGAATGGATACAAAGCAACAATAACTGAAATAATGGCACATTACAACCAAGGCTGTTATGATTATTTTGCACAGGCTCACCAAAACTGGAGAATAAACAACTAGAAAAACACAATCTCATCTGATGAGTTTCTTTGAACCGTAGAGATGTTTGTGTTTGAAAATCCCCGTGGATCGGCAGTTTCTGAAAAATAATCAGACCAGTATTTCTGGCACCAACAACCATGACACATTTAAAGTCACTTAAATTCCTTTTCTTCTCTAATATGATGATGATGTTTGTATTTCAGCACGTCATCTTTTCCACATTTAGAAGCCTAAATGGACTGGTTTGCTGCCATATAACTGACTAATTAGCTATTTTGTTAAGAAGCAATTGAGCAAGTGGCTGGTGAGTGTACGTGTCAATTGTGATGCTCTTTGCACGTTGACCCATCTCCTGTGCACTCTAGACAAACATCGTGCACCTGCTTGTTTGAAGTGTTTGAGTGGGTAGCAGCTGCAGAACAAACCAAAGTTTACAGAATGTTCTGAACATTTCAGGTTTTTCAGTCATGCTATTTGAGCCATCAGAAATATTTTCTTCCGTTTTATTTTTGTTCGGGAACCTCGGGATCGGCTGTCCTGTAGAAAACATGTCCACAACACCAGTTGTCAGATCTGCTTACAAATTGTTCTTCAAAAAAGGGGCATGCGAAAATCTTGTGCAAAAATCCATCAAACCTTCATATGTAAATAGAACAGTGCACGTTCTTTGGCAAAGCAGATGACCCAGTGGTTTCAACATTTTCCTTTGTGTGTGTGTGTGTGTGTGTGTGTTTGTGGTTTAACAAGTTTAAAACATCATGCTATACAGGTTTTGTCATGATTTGATTTGATTTTTTTATCCAGCTGCTGTTCCATTCTTGCTCAGAGCCAGTAATTTCTTTATTAGTGTTTTCTTTTCTTTTCATAAAAACAATAAAGTGATTTTGAACATGTTTAACCCAAATTTGAATATAAATCTAAGGTTGCGGCAAAGTAAACAAGTAAATAAATAAATATTGTGCAATTTAATTAGTGTGGCTCCTTTGGGAGGCGTATAAAGTGCTGATTTAACAGTTAGTTTGTTTTTTTCTTACGTTTGACAAAGAATTCATGAGCATTACCCCGGGTTATTAAAAATATACCCAACGTTAAGAATAAAATAGATGCCTTACTATAATTAACCAGCCCCAGGCAAGGCATAGTGTAAATTATTGACCACAAGTAGCAGATTTTGCAGCATTTTATAAATTTTCATCATCTATGTTTTTTAAATAATAATAATAATAATAATGAATTCAATTTATAACGCACTTTTCATTAATGAAAATCTCAATCTCTTTCTTCTTCTTCTTCTTCTTCTGTAGAGTTTTTCTTGTGGTATTTGGTACAGATATGAGGTAGAAGCCAGAAGCAAAACCAACTTAAATCAAAAGTCTAAAGTTGAGTAAGAGTCTGAGATATTGATCATTTATTTATACTACAGTAAAAGAAATGTGTTAAGTATAATCACATGTTCAAATTTTATTTTCTTATATACAATTTTGCTTTTATATTTTCAAATGTGTTAACATCCTTTTTTGCATCTGCTGTTTCACTTTTTTCTAAAGAATATATACAAATAAACTGTATACATAGTTCATTACATCACCTTTTTGTGTTAATTTTGTTGAAATGCATTGTGTTAAAGTGGTGCAAGTTAAAAAGCAGCTTTTAGAACTAATGGAAAATATAAACAGTACATAAATCAAAGTTTATGTATTGTATTTAAGAATGTGTGAACTATTCTTCTTAGCTAACAGCGTTATCTAAAAGTGCCACAAAAACTTTTGTTTTTAGCTTTTTATATAACTGAGCAACATTATGATATATTTTGCATTACTTAAGAAGTGTCGTTTAAAAAAAAGTTTAAATATGAATGTTCCTTTTTATATATAGGACATTATTGCCTGGTATCAAAAGGTGAAGGCATGTGATAATGTTTTATCCCCTTTTCCTGTAATGTGCAATCACTGAATGTAAACATTTACAATTGATTAACTTTTGGAGCTACTCCAATTCAAGATGGCTGCCACAGCTATTTGAGTGATAGCTAACACATAAATAGCTTTAACTCCATTACTTCTACAGATACTGAGTTCAGACTTGATGTTGTATAGCTGAGAATCACATGTGCTCTGAGCATCACAATTCCTCATATCAAATGAGATTGTGAAGAAGTGTTTTACAAAGTGACCAAAATGGCAACAACTATATTTTTTCTGAACATATCTTCATCTAAAACTCTGGCACAAAAAGCGTCAGGAAATATGCATTGGTAAAAGAAATGCGAGGCCTGTTAATTATTAGATGTTTTACAGCTAATTTCTGCTTTTTAACTTCTTTGATCCCTTATTCTGGTAATAGCTGAAGTCGTGACTCACTCAATTACAGATAAACACATTAGTTAATGGAGGTTAACAGTCAGTGACAAGGTCAATTTAACTCAGCGGATCGAGGTTTCTTTACTATTTTTTCCTGACATTTCTAGAGCAAGTCTCCATCTCAACAAAGTGTTTCAAAATTACATTTTTTTTTTTCTTTTTTAATCTACTTTTCATCCGTCACCCCTCCCTCTGCACATCCCCTGATCTGACAACATCCTCGGGATAACTCTCATACATCATCATTAGAGAGCATGGACTCAGGCACTTTATCAGTGTTTGCAGTCCAGCAAAAAAGGTACAAAAGGGTCAGAAAACCAATCTCTTTGATGAGCAACTGCCTAGTGCCTACGATGAAGAGGTGAGTAAAGATTCCTCTAATACACTTGCCCACATAAACAGTTCAGCAAGGCTTAATGTTTCACACGGCAGCAAATTTACGATTTGATCCCCAGCAGAAGCAGAAAAGCAGGATGCAGTCATTTTGGATCTTTGTACACCACTGAAGGCAAAGTAGGGAAAAGGTTTTTGCTCATGTCTGTGTGTGCACCATGTATTCTTCTAAACATTGTGTTAGCAAAGTAGCTCCTGAATTTGAATGAAAATTCCTGATTTAATCGTTGCATCCACAAGTGATTAGCTTTTGGAGTCGGTCCAATTAAAGATGGCCGCCAAAGCCAAAGCTCCCACATACTCTGGCATACTGTGTGAACTCCGTGATGGTTGAGACTTCATACTCGAGCGTCCATCCTGATGGGCTGCAGCCCAGCTCCGCAGGCAAGGGGCGTTTACCTTCTGAACAAATTGAGGTCGCGGAATGGTCATTTGCTGACACGCCTACTGGAATGATTGACAGGTTGAGAAAAAAATTAATAAAACGAGCTGCCGGAGGTCCTGGGTAGAGGCAGTTGGCAGCCCAGGAGTAGCCGCAGTGGTGTTCTGTGTTTATATGTTTAAAAAAAAAAACAGGGAGCGCTGACCCTGCAGCCCATACATCAGACCAACCCACCGGGAAATCTCCAGACCCTCCTGCAGCCACGCCAGGCCGGATTTTAATTCTCTTGTGACAAATTCATTTGTTTCTCACAATTTCAGTCTTGGCGTCAATGGACAAGAAGGAAAAGATCGCTTGCCTCTTGGCAAAAAAAAAAACTAAAGAAAAAGCCATTAAGCCAGACCAGGGATGAAGAAGGGGAATTTAATACATTGGTGTTGTATACAAAACAGTCCGTCGCTGGGCAGTTTAGTGTGAACACTGAGTACATGTACACAGCAGTAAAAATTGATCTTTGCACAGACATGGCTTACGGATGTCCACTTCGAGTCCGCGTCGAGTCTAATCCAGTGCGTGCGGACCTCTGCGGAGTGAAGTACGCCCAAGAATGTGTGAGCCTTAATTGAGCTTAACAAAAAAGTACTAACTGGTTTAATTCCAGTCAGGTTTACAGATACCGATCAAAAATTTGGTGTGGTAGTAGCTGAGAGTCATCTGCAACTTTTACGTCAGGCAGTGACTAATCGCATGAGATCGGGTTAAAAAAATTACCATGAACTGCTGAAGCCAACTGTGTCTGTTTGTTAGCAAAATATCAGAATCAGCGTTATTGTCATTGCACCGAAGCACAACGAAATTCATTTTCAAATATCCCATGAAGTACACAATAAATTTAATGAACCTGTTGGAAAATAATCATTGCGTGTCCACCTACAAATGATTTTTTTTTGGAGTCAACCCAGTGCAAGATGGCTGCCGTATCTGACATAAAGATAAACCAAAATGCTATGAGCCAATGTCCTCTTGGTGTGGTAGTAGTCGAGCAGTGTCATCAAGTCATACTTTGAGTACAACACATTGTGCAAAATATTTGCTTACAACTTGCACAATAACGCTTGTCTTCATCCAAAATGGCCTTAAAATGGCATTATTTATTTATTTATTTAAGTTTGATACAATGCGGAATGAGCCGCCCTTCATCGTGCTTTCATTCTTTACTGTATGGCAGTGTACATATCTGTATAGGCTATGCACATTTAACTGTAATTCAGAGACAAGCCTGTATTGTCAGAGGATCTGCAGCCTCTTGCAGTCAGACTATGGATGCCATAATGTCAAGTCAATATCTGACATGATATTCCTACGGAGTTCAGTAACCTGAGATCTCACCCTGACAATTTCTCCTTCATCTGCAGCCTGTGGTTGCTCAGTTGTAGTTAGCCCACCTCCATGAGAGGTGCGTCTAATTTTAGAAACTTGACTCTCGACACAATTGCTTGCAAGAACATGCAGTATCTTACAGAGGAGGGTTTGCTTTGATATATATATAAGTGGTGTATGAAAAAAGGAATATCTAACTGCACATTTGAGGCTTTTAATGTTAAAAATCAGTGATAAGAGACATATACAGTATAATGAAACATTTAGTGACTAAGCAGTACTAATTACTGATGGTGCACTCGGCAATTAGAATTTTGTATTCATCTTCAAATAAATTACCATAAGAGAGAGATTTATGACAGACTAAAATCACTTTTACTATTTGGATTGATAAAACTATAATTTGAAGTGTTTTCTGTTAACTTTCTTTTGGATTATGGGGTGGTGATTTTTTTTCCCTCGGCTGTTGCACTTCAACACACTGTTCTGCTGTTGTTTGTCAAGTTATTACCACTTCAATTCAATGTTGCTGTTGGTTCATGGTGCAGAATAAAAACAACGGGTGTCCTCACAGAAATTCAGAAATGGCATGCAGTGAAGCATAGGAAGACGTTACGGGAGAGAAGAGATACGTTTCAGATGACAGAGGATGCTAGGTAGAGAGAAAGAGCTAAATCTCCTCCCAGTTGTTGTGGACAATGTGAGGTTATTCAAGCATATATAAACTATTGTGACACCAAAGTCACATTAATATGAAGGAACATCTCATTAGACCACATATAAAACTGTTCCTATACACCCCTATATGTTCCTGTATACCCACAGAACACTGAAAGACTATGCATGCAGCAGGTTTACGCCCCCTATTGATTAAGCAAGCACCTGCTTGTCATATCATCCACTTTTGTTATGCTGGTGAGCACAGCATCCCAGTGCTGAGTAACACTTGCAACAATATTTCATAACAGGAATTTCAAAAGTTGCTATGAAATCTCCAAAACACTTTTACTTTCCCTGTCTAAAATTTTTGCACATCATGGCGTTTTTGGTAGTGTTGCTGAAAAGTGGAGCTGAGCTTATTTGAAAGCTGTTGGAACTTCTCGACATCCATCGAGTTTAGCTGCAAGCATAATTCAACAATAAATTTGTTTTATTTATTTTGAAAGTAGTTAGGGAAAAACTTCATTTAATAAAACACCGTGAGAAACTTTGTCTTCAGTAAGGTTTGTTCACTGTGGGTGAATCTTCTTTTTAACTGTATGTTATAAATTTGTAACGCACTTTTCATTAACAAAAATCTCAAAGTGCTACAAAGTGCAACTAAAATCAATGGTCAAAAAATAAATAAAAACAAGTGATAAAATCAAGTAAAATCAATGATAAAACAACAAAAATCAATAATAAAATCAATTAAAAACAATGATAGTATCAACTAATTGCACTAATGTTTGTATTACATTACTGCCTATAGTCATACTACTGTTTACATTCACTGTTGACATTTATTAATACTGTTTACATTTATTACTACTGTTTACATTTAATAATAATAATAATAATAATGAATTCAATTTATAATGCACTTTTCATTAATAAAAATCTCAAAGTGCTACAAAGTGTAACAAAGCAAAGATCAAAATAAAACAAGTGATGAAATCTAATAAAATCAATAATAATATCGACTAAGATCAAAGATAAAATCATGTGGATTACTACTGTTTACATTTACACTACTTTTATATCTACACTACTGCTGATACATATACAGTATTCTCTGACTAGCCTTATTTAAGGATGCCCAATGTGCCTTATGTGCCTTACTGCATATGCCACTTTGCCTCTATACCAACATCAACTACCTCATACATATACTGTGTACATTAACTCATATGCTGCTTTGCCACTCTTTGCAAATGTCAATGCTAGAACCTTCAGTTTATTTTATAGATATACTTTTTATACTTTTTATACTACTATGCAAAAACTCAGGACAGTATTACACTTTTATTATTTCATTTTATGCTTATGTTCATTAAATGTTTAGTGTTTTAGTGTTGGTGTAAATTTTCATACTTTTATACTACTATGCAAAGACTCAGGACAGTGTTACACTTTTACTATTTTATGCTTATGTTTATTGGATGTTTTGGTGTTTTAGTGTTTGAATGGTTACTGTTGCACCGAGGGACTGAGAGAAACGCAATTTCAATCCTGTGTATGTCCTGTACATATTGCAGTTCTGACATTAAAGTTGACTTTGACTTTTGAACAAAGATCAAAGATAAAATTATGTAGAGGCAGAGTAGGCTTGCTTAAAAAGAAAGGTATTTAAGCCTTTTTAAAGTCAACCAGTGACTGTGGAGCCCTCAGGTAGTCAGGGAGGGAGTGCCAGAGGCGGGGGGCAGCCACACTGAATGCCCGGTATAAAATTATATACATTGCACATAACTAATGAATACCACACAGGTTGAGGCAGA
>JBBPBX010019065.1:34262-44869 GCA_038048925.1 Garcialebias charrua
AACCCTCTTTTGTCTTCAGAACTACTTTAATACTTTGTGACATAGATTCAACAAGGCGTTGGAAACATTCCTCAAAGATTTTAGTCCATATTGACATGATGTCACCAAACAGTCTTCAGGTTTTTCAGCTGCACATCTATGATGTGACTCTTCCTTTCCACTACATCTTAAAGGTGCTCAATTAAATAGCGATCTGGTAAGTGAGGAGGCCACTGGAGTCCAGTGAACTGAGACGTATCACACCAGGCTGTCTTCCCACTCTACTATTGTCCAATTTTGGTGAGTCTGTGTGAACGGTAGCTTCTGTTTCCTGTTTACAGCTGACAGGATTGGCATAGTTGTGGTGTTCTACTGCTGGAGCTCATCTGTTTCGAGGTTTGTCGTGATGTGTGTTCAGAGATGGTATTATGCAGATCTTGATTGTAGCGAGCTACTAATGCCTTTCTGTTGTCTCAAACAAGTTTTTTTTTTTCAATTCTGATCTCTAATATCCACAAGGCATTTTCGTTGTCACAACTGTCCCTCACTAGATTTTTTTTTTAACAAAATACCTGGAAATCCTAAAAATAGTGTGTGAAAATCCAAATACGGTAGATCAGCAGTTCCTAAAATACTCAAGACGAGCCCATCTGGCACCAACAACCATGTCTCATTCAAATCCTCTTTTTCTCTTCATTCTAATGCTCAGTTTGAACATCAGTAAGCTGTATTCACCAGATCTTCATGCCTAAATGCAGTTGCTGCCTTGCGATTAGCTAAAAAGCTATTGAACAAGTGTACTGTACCTAACAAAGTGGCTGGTGAGTGTATATCACAACAGTTTGGATTTGTAGTAAGAAAACGTGTGCTAAAGAGGCCTGCAGTTCAAACCAGTCATCCGCAGGAGGAACAATGTGGAGGATTATCCAGAAAATAAAACAAATAAATAAATGAAAATAATCTAACAAATTATTATATATAAATCTAATAGTCTAACAGCCTCAGGGTAGAAGCTGTTCCTCAGTCTAGTGGTTCTACACTTAATGCTCCTCAACCTCCATCCTGAGGGGAGTGGGGCAAAAAGTGTGTGTGCTGAGTGAGTGGTGTCATTCATGATGAAGGTGGCCCTCTTCCTGCATAAAGTTTCAGTGCTGGGAATCATCCCCATCTCAACTATTTTAAACAAAATGCTAAAACCAGCATATTTACAGTCAAAAATGTTCATACAGTACACTGTATTTTCCATATTTTTTATTAGAAGTTAAATTATTTGATCAGTGCATCTTGTTTCAATTTACATATTTATTTCTAAACACTTTTCTAGCAGTCATTGAAAGCAGTGGCCAAAAATCCTGATTTGTATTCCAGGCACAAAAATCCTCAATGCCAACTCGAGGAACATTGTTTCATGTCAGATCTTTCTAAGTTATGGCCAAAGACAGAACAAAAAACATTCATAAATCTCAAACTGAACAGCTTGGGTACCATCAGAGATGACCGATGCTTGGATCTGAAAGTTTTCTAAGCTTTGGTGAGTTTCATTTTAATCAATGAAGACAAGATCTCTTGCCACAAAAATGACCTCAAAGGTGGGACAAGTCTCTTCATTTCTCTCTTTTATATACTACATCAAATTATAAGTACTTTTTTATGAAACAAAAAATGTGAAACTAAAAATAGATCAGTTACAGTCATTAGCTTCAGTTAGATTTAGTGCATTCATAAAAATGTCAATTTGTAAAAGGTTCATGTTGCAGACTTGAATAAAATGGACTTCTAAACATTCAGTAGTGTGGAACAAAATGAATTTAGTCATATTCCCCTCTGGACAAAAGTAACACAAACATCCATCCATCCATTATCTTTTACCCGCTTCTTCCATTTTGGGTCACGGGGTTCGCCGGTGCCCATGTCCAGAAATCATTGTGCGAGGGGCGGGGTACGCCCTGGACAGGTTGCAAGTCCATCACAGGGCCACATAGAGACAAACATCCATTCACACTCTCACTCACACCTAGGGACAATTTAGAGTTACCATTCAGCCTAACATACATGTTTTTGGACTGTGGGAGGAAACCAGAATACCCGGAGTAAACCCATGCATGCACAGAGAGAACATGCAAACTCCACCTATAAAGGCCCCTGGACTGGGATTTGAACCAAGGACCTGCTCGCTGAGAGGCAGCAGCTCTCTACCAGTTGTGCCACTGTGCTGCCCGAGACGTATACAACACAAACATATTTTCACAAATTTTTATTATTGGATGTACAGAACTGCACAAGAATATTATTTACCCGGTACTTTAGCTCACGGCTCTGCTGGATAAATACATAAAAAAATCATACTGATGTTGTTTTGTGCATTTACACAATAATATTCTAGCAGGTAAAGGATATTTGCAGTCATAAATTACAGCCAGGTGCATTATTTCCATCGACTTAAACCCCTAGTCCATATGAACTGACTCACACCTCCAGGAGAGCTTTAACCACATCCCAGCTGAGGCGGGGGACATTGAGTCAGAGTGGGCCATGTTCCGTGCCTCATTTGTTGAGGTGGCTGCTTTGAGCTGTGGCCGCAAGTTTGTCGGTGCTTCTCGCGGTGGCCATCCTCAAACCCTGTGGTGGACACCCCAGATTAGGGAGGTTGTCAAGCTGAAGGAGTCTTATCAGGCTTTGTTGGTTGGTGGGACCCTGGAGGCAGTTGAGTAGTACCAAAGTTTGGTGAGGCCTTGAATAGTTCCTCTCGATTGGCTCAGAAGAAATTCTGGCAGATCTACAGGTGGCTGAGACGGGAAAGCAGCTTTTTACTAACACTGTGTTCAGTGAAATTGGGGTGCTGTAGACCTCAACCATTAATGTCATCAGGAAGTGGAAGGAATACTTCTCAGACCTTCTCAATCCCACCAGCACATCTTCCATGGAGGAAACTGAGTTGGGGGATTTCAGGGTTGGCCTGTCTTTAACTGTGACTGAAATTGCCAAATTAATTAAAAAGCTCTGTGGCAGCAGGGCTTCGAGGGTGGATGAGGTCTGCCCAAATTTCCTTAAGGCTCTGGATATTGTGGTGCTGTCTTGGTTGACACGCCTTTGCAACATTGCATGGACATCGGGGGTAGTGCCACTGGATTGGCAGACTGGGGTTGTGGTTCTCCTCTTCAAAAAGGGGGACCGGAGGGTGTACTCCAATTATAGGGGCATCACTCTCCTTAGCCTCTCTGGTAAGGTCCGTCCATGGGTACTGGAGAAGTGAATCCAATTGTTGGTCAAACCTTAGATCCAGGAGGTACAATGCAGGTTCTATCCTGGCCGTGGAACACTGCACCAACTCTTAACCTTTCCTAGGGTCTTCGAGGGGTCATGGGAGTTTGTCCATCCAATCTACGTGTGTTTTGTGGACTTGGAGGCAGCATTCGACTGTATTCTTTGTGTTCACTGGGGCGTGGTTCTCCATGAGTATAAGATTGAAGCTGTTTGTTCCCATACAAGCGGTGCAAGAGTTTGGTTCCCATTGTCGGTAGTATGTCAACCCCTTCAGGGTGGGAATTGGACTTTGCCAGAGCTGCCCGTTGTCACCAATTCTGTTCATAACTGTCATGGGCAGAATTTCTTGGTGCAACCAGGGGGCGGAGGGAGTTTGGTTCAGTGGCTTCAGGATTCCATCTTTGCTATTTGCGGATGATGTGGTCCTATTGGCGCCATCATGCCGTGATCTTCAGCTCTCATTGGAGCAATTTGCAGCCGAGTGTGAAGTGGCTGGAATGAGAATCATCACGTCAAAATCTGAGGCCATGGTCCTCACTCGGAAAAGGGTGGATTGCTTTCACTAATTGGCTTATTTATGTGAAGGGTTTTGTAAAGTGCCCTGAGACCATTTCTGTTCTGACTTGATGCTATATAAATAAACTGAATTTAATTTATTTTTTCTCCTCAGGTCAAGGGGAAGGTTTTGCCTCAAGTGAAGAAATTCAAGTATCTCAGGGTTTTGTTCACGAGTGAGCGAAGTATAGAGCACAAGATTGACAGATGGATTGGTGCGGCGTCTGCAGTATTGTGGACACTGTGCCAGTCTGTTGTGTAGAGGGAGCTGAGCTGTAAGGTGAAGCTCTCTAGACCAGTCGGTCTATGTTCCTAACCTCACTTTTGGCCATAGTAGTGACCGAAAGAACGAGATCATGGATACAGGCGGTTGAAATGTTTCCTCTGCAGGGTAGATAGATTATCCCTTATAGATATGGTGAGAAGTTCAGTTATTTGGGAAAATCTTGGAGTAGAACTAGTGCTCCTTCTCATCGAGAGGAGCCAGTTGAGGTGGTTCAGGCATCTGGTAAGGATGCTCCTTGTGCACTTCCCTAGTCCCTATGGATGTGATGTGTTTATGTCTGACAGAGAGGAGACCTGGGGAAGACCCAGGACATGCTGGAGAGACTATGTCTCTCTCAGTTGGCCTTGGAATCCTCCCAGAAGAGCTTTAAGAGGTGGCTGTGGAAAGAGATGTCTGGACTTCCCTGCTCAAGCTGTTGCTCCCGTGAACGGACTTGGATGATCATGGATGGATGGATGGATGGATGGATGGATGGATGGATGGATGGATGGATGGATGGACGGATGGATAGATGGATAGATGGATAGATGGATAGATGAGATAGATAGATAGATAGATGATAGATAGATAGATAGATAGATAGATAGATAGATAGATAGATAGATAGATAGATGGATGATGATGGATAGATGGATAGATGGATAGATGGATAGATGGATAGATGGATAGATGGATAGATAGATAGATAGATAGATAGATAGATAGATAGATAGATAGATAGATAGATAGATAGATAGATAGATAGATAGATAGATAGATAGATAGATAGATAGATAGATAGAGAGTACGAACAATGCACGCGTTCATGTCAAAGTATCCAGTCACACCAGAAAAGTCAATAGATTTGTCAGTCACTTTTAAAAAAAAGTTTCTAGAGAGGTATTAATATTTACTGAATAAATTGCTCAGTTGCCAACACTGATGTACATTTTGAACCCCTACCCTTCCTTGTGTGCCTGTGTGAGCAGTAGACATCCCACATGAATCTTAACCTAATAAAACATAACAAGAATAATGAGTATGTGCAAACTAAAACAAATGAAGTGCCAATTTAAAGTTCAAACTGCTAATATATTGCACAAATGTTAGGGGGGATTGTTGTAATGTCCAATATTACCGTATCTTTCGGCCTATACGTCGCAGTTTTTTGCCTAATTTGCATGTCTTGCGACTTATACGGCAAAGCAACATATTTATGGATTTTTTCGTCATATTTTAGACCAATTTTTTGGCTGAGATATGACAGTTTCCATTCATTCTGAATGAAAAAAATAGAGCAGTACCACTTTTGGCCACTAGGGGCGCTAAAGGGCCCTCTAGGCTTTTGACGACTACCGGTGTACCTGAATGTGTACGGATATTTTAGAGCAAAAAAAAAGTCCTGCTGGATGGACAGCGTGTGTACGCACATCATGCTGCAATTTAAAGATACAATCAGTGCTGGGCAGCGCTAATCCAAAAATTAGTTCCGCTATTTCTAAAGCACTTATTAATTTATTTAGGTCCGCAATTTCAAAAGCGCTTATGAATTAGCAATGCTAGCGGAAGCTAATGCTAATGCGCTAAAGTGCAAATGGCGAACTACTTTTTTAAATCCAGCAGATTTTACCATTTCGTGAAACGGTTAAGCTCAGAAAAACCTTGTGCTATAAAGTCAGCTAAGAAATATATTTTTTCTCAGCAAAGAAATAATTGTTTTTACCGTGTTTTGTTGTAAAGTCCTTTGCTTCTGTGGCCGTCGCCATTTTGAACAGGGCAAATGAGGCGCTGACGCGTCGCGTAGGCCGCTGAGAAACATCCATAAGTTCACCCTCCATGTTAAAAACTCTTCGTCTGACTCTTCGAAAACAAGCAATAAGGCTGCAGAGTAACACACTGGCTGCTAACTGCTATAGAGAGAGCGCTCTCTCTAGCCAAGAGACTGAGGGGGACGCTTTTTTGTCACGGACCACATCCGGCGCTGACAGGATATGGTCTGTGAGCAGTCGTCCGGTTGATTTAAGAGCCCGTAAATAAGTTTTTTCGTTTTTACTGATAGATAATTAGTTATTAGCGGTACTGCATTTTAAATAAAAATAGCGCAAATCCGCTTATGAATTATAAAAGTTAGTCAATCCGCTATAACGCTGACAAATTGTTTAGGTCCGCTATAAGCGGATTAGCGCTTTAGCGCTCTCTAGCGGTCTGGCGCCCACCTTTGGATACAATTAAAGTGTTTAACTCCATTCCTGCCATCATCTTGGGAGGCTTGACCAAGCTTCAAAGCAGCTCTGCACCGCCTTTGGGAGGAGTGATGGTGGACTGAGAGCACAGCTTCACGGCTACAGGACGGATGTGCCACGCGACGTTACAGCAGGTCCTCGGATGGATGGATAAAGCGTGGACCTCAGTCAGTAAAGAATCCATCCGTCGGGGTTAGTGAAGGCCAGGATGTTTGCTGGACATGGAGGAGGAGGCAGTACGCTGAGCTGCATCAACTACCTTACCTCAGGAGTTGTCAGAACTCTTCACCAGCGACACAGAGGATGAAGAATTCAACCGGTTTGAATAACAATAAATAAATAAATAGGTGTTTCTGTCATTTCCGGCTTTTCCGGCAAAGGGTAGCATGCCCTCTCCGGGTCGGGGAGGAGGTCCTGCCCCAAGTGGAGGAGTTTAAGTATCTCGGGATCTTGTTCACGAATGAGGGAAAACTGGAGCGTGAGATCGATAGGCGGATAGGTGCAGCGTCCGCAGTGAAGCGGGCGCTGTACCGGTCTGTCGTGGTGAAGAGAGAGCTGAGTCAAAAGGCAAAGCTCTCAATTTACCGATCGATCTACGTTCCCACCCTCATCTATGGTCATGAGCTTTGGGTTATGACCGAAAGAACAAGATCTCGGATACAAGCGGCTGAAATGAGTTTTCTCCGCAGGGTGGCTGGACTCTCCCTTAGAGATAGGGTGAGAAGCTCAGTCATCCGGGAGGGACTCGGAGTAGAGCCGCTGCTTCTCCACATCGAGAGGAGCCAGTTGAGGTGGCTCGGGCATCTGGTTAGGATGCCTCCTGGACGCCTCCCTGGTGAGGTGTTCCGGGCATGTCCCACCGGGAGGAGACCCAGAGGAAGACCCAGGACGCGCTGGAGGGACTATGTTTCTCGGCTGGCCTGGGAACGCCTTGGGATTCCCCCGGAGGAGCTGCTCCAAGTGGCTGGGGAGAGGGAAGTCTGGGCCTCCCTACTTAGGCTGCTACCCCCGCGACCCGACCCCGGATAAGCGGAAGAAGATGGATGGATGGATGATGTTTCTGTCATCATTATGGGCGGGTGAGCGTGTAGTAATTTTAAAGCGTTTTATTGCGTCGGCTTCATTTTGCCATGTTTTAACCGTCAAAGTGCATTTATTAAGAAAAGTTCAGCTCAGACACATCTTTGCTATAATTTTCAGAAAACAAATAATTGTTTTTAAGTGTTAATCTTGTTAAAGTCCTTCCATGCACACTCCTGTGGCCATTTGGCAGCCAATCCATTTTTTGCAAAACACCGGCCCACATTTTCGGGTTGTCAGCGGTGACGCGTAACATAAGCGACGCGTCAGCGGTGACTCATAATAGATGTGACTTATACGGCGATGCGACATGTTATGGATTTTTCCACATTATTGGACATAATTGGACTGATGCGACTAATACGGCGGTGCAACGTGTACGGCGGAAAATACGGTACTGCTAGTCCCACTATAATCAGTAAGATAAACCAGTGATGTTGTATACAAGCCATACTTTTACAATAAAGACAATTTTGTATAATTTTTACTTGTATTTACCGGTAATTTGTTGAGCTAACCTGCTCTTATTCCATGAGTTTGGCCATGAGATAGTAGCCACGGCTAGCGGACTGTAGATATAGGAGTTCAAAATCAATTACTTATCACTGATTATTGATTTACAAATATTTATTCAGGATTTAATGTCACCCTCATCGGCCCCACTCTGGGCCCTTGAGCAAGGTCCTTAACCCACACCATCTGCTCCCCCGGGAACCCTAGATATCCGTTCTCTGCTCCACACAGAGGGCTGTGGTAGCTCGGTGGTCTGTGGTTGTGTCAGGAAGGGCATCCGGCATAAAAACAATTGCCAAGTCTTCGTGCGACTAGTTCGCTGTGGTGACTCCTAACGACGGGAGAAGCCGAAAGAAGAAGAAGAAAAAAAATCAGGATTTAATGTATCTAGTAAATATTAATTTTGCTCCACAAAATATTTGATGTAGAACATGACACTGGTTGTAATCCATATCTAGTTGTTCTAGTTATTTTACCCTTTTCCCCCCTCTCACATTTTTGCTAATACTGAGCTGCTACCTCCACTGCAGTTCAACTGTGCTGATAAACATCAGTGAGTAGGATTTATTTTTGTGAAGGCATTGACTAATCCCCTAATAATGAGGTCCATCTGCAGCAGTGACAATAAGTACAGCAACCTTCACTTTAATACACAATCTTGGTGGACACAGACAACATCATATTGCAAGACTAATCCACTGCCCGATGTCACGGCATACTAAATCTAATTTAACATTTCATTTGGAGCTCAGATATTGTTGTTGCCAGTACACCTGTTGATTGCTGCCACTGCTCTCCCCATGGACCTGCCTGTTGCTACACACATGCACATGCCCGCTCTCCCCTAAATGGTTTCTCCCACATAGTTTCCATAGAAACGGTCCAGTTTCTGTGATCTGTTGTTTTGCCACAGAGATAGACTGGCTAATTTTTTTAGAATGAGGGTCTTTGATGATAAAGAAAGCTAGGTTGGAAGATTTACATAATGAATGGATGCCATGCTAGATCAGTCACTAACCAGAGCTGATGATTGCTTTTTGATGAATTTCTTTCCTCCATGTCCTTTGGAACCTCAGCTGCAGAGGTTCATTGTGTGCAAAAGAGCAACACATTCATCTGTTTAGATATCTGTTTTTGTGTCCAAATTCAACCTTAACATTGCAGTCACACCACTCATAACACAAGGGCAAATGTTACGTGAATCCCAAGAGAGAACGGCCTTGTTAAAGTAGTAGTTCAGATTATTTGAATTGGGGTTTTGTGCAAAAGTTATTAAGTTATTCTTTCTGTTGTAAATTGCTTTTGAACGACCTTTTTGGAGAAATAAGCTAAGTGACCAATGAATTGACAAGATAACAACTTGTTTAAGCAAGGCCAAGGCTGAAGTGGATTACAGTCATTCTAAAGCAACTCTAGTCACAAAGATTCATAATGATTCATGAAACTATGATAAACGTTTACATCGCTGTCAGTTTTGCATTGTGGCATTTACTCAGAATTATGTTTATTTGTAACTAAGTTCAAATAATTGCTGCATCAACAAGCTGTTGCATTTCCAGCAGAGAATTCATAATACAGTACAACCATGTAACGCACAATTAATGAATGCTTTCACTCTTACTTTTTTTAGACATATTTTGCTGTTTATCTTTTTTTAGACATATTTTGCTGTTTATCTTTGTTTTATGAACTTTCTTTTACAATATGTGTTACTTGTAGGATTACATTCAAAATCTGGATCTTCAACAAACACGGCAAGTGTTGGATCATTGTTTGGATCGTGATCCAAGTTTGATTTTTGATGTCCTCAGCCATTTCAGACCAGCTTCACCAGCATCCATCCCTCCTTTACCTGTACAACCGTCATGGTGCATCTGCCGTAGATGCAGAGAAATGCCGACCGTGGTAGAGATGAAGTGCTGCAACCAACAGCCGCATGCGTGCATTTCGACCGTACCATACATGGAAGCATTCATTTTGAATGCAGGAGTTCTTCGTCTTGCCAGAAGAATCTGGAATGACCTTCGTGCTTTAATTGACCTTCAAGATCCTGGTGAGGACAACAGGCAATTCCGTCATGCAGCATACAGACAGTTCGTAGCGTGGCAGTGTGGCACTTTGGGTCCCGGACACCGTGTCGTCATCCCAAGCTGCTGTGTGTGGGTCATCAGAGATCGCTTTCCAGATCCTCACGGACAATACCGGGGATTTATTCCCAGAAGGGTCTAGTTAAAATGTTGTGTAGTTGCTGTGTTGTGTGTTGCTGTGTTGTGTTCTTTTCACTAGAATAGCAGTTATTCATTTAAAAAATATATTGTAGTTTGCTATTATTATTAATAAAGTTCTTCTAATTGTTTTTTTATATAATTAATTCTTTAGAACTAGAAGGCTCACTTTAGCATTGCACATTACTGAATTATCTTTTGAATCATTTACCAAACAGTTCCTTTCAGTATGAATCGAGCAAAATCACTGGGTCAACAATAGTCATAATGAAAATGAAAATCACAAAACCATGAAGTTGCAACTTAAAAATATACTTTATTTTTACATATGTGAGTACCAGTAGTTGCATTTCTGCTGACGATTGCTCCACGAGCATCTATGACTGGGGTAATTTTTTACCTGTTGAAAGAGCTTAAATAAGTGAATGTGTTAGACATTATTATTCATAAATTATTTAATCTATAGGGAGAAAGTTATATATA
>JBBPBX010019066.1:0-10407 GCA_038048925.1 Garcialebias charrua
TATATAAACCTCCATAATAACTGGGGGACTACTGTATATACAAAGAGGGAACAAACACAGAAAGGTGCTCATCTGGTTGGGCAAAACAGACAGATGGCAACAGTGAAGCATGAAGAGTCAAATTCACATAAACACAGAGATAAGGCATCTTGGAGGAATGTTAATCTGGAGGCCATAAATTGTAAACCCATGGCCTGAGGATATGCCAAACAGAGCTGGCTTTTTGTATGGGTTGCACTGCTATATATGCTATATACTCCGCTGTTGCACTTTTGAAGTTAGCATTTATGACTGAAAGGTGTTCTACGTCACAATAAAAAAAGAGAAACTAACAGATCAAAATACAAAGCAAACTCTGACCCCACCTGAGATCTCATCAATAACTACACCTACCTATTAGATTTCCCTCTGCTTTGAATAAAGATCAGTTAAGCAATAAACTGTGACTCTGCTCTAATGGTACTGCTTTATCTGTGGGTTTTATGAGCTATAATGTTGCCTGGAGGTGACAGCTCTGCCCTGCATCATCTGTGCGGGGATGTTAATGAATGCTCATTTAACAAGTGTCTTTAGGAACATGTTAACATATGAGTCCTTGAAATGCAATACAGTACTTACCTCTATGGCCTCCTTTGAATTATTATAAAGCAGAAGAGAGGGAAGAAAAATCCTCCAGTGTGTGTTACAGGGAAGTCGTCATGAGAGTCCTTTTAGAAAATGAATTACTGCCTCAACTGCTGACAAGAAAAATCTGTCGCACCAGTGAGAAAATATAATTAACAGTCACTCCAAGATTTAAAAAGTCTGAGACCCCCATATTGATTTTTGTGTTTGATTTACTGCATGCAAAATACTGTAGCCTGTTCTCACCTTAGGACAAAATAAATTGCTCAAAATCTGGATCAGTGAATAATGATGTTGGAGGCAAGGTGAGCAAACATATTGAATGTGCTTTTTGGAAGAACTCGTGGGATCTGTTGACAGGTTCAACCAAACACTCGGACAAAATATAAATTCTTGAAAACCCCAGAGAAAACCCAGAACACCAATTTTAGACAATGAATCACACCCCCAGGATTTCATTGGCGTTCTACTTGTAAACATCAGAATGGCTGTTCAGAGCTGGCTGACCGAGGTGACATTTACCAGATTGGGAAATATCAGGGGACGATATCTCCCCCCAGGTTTGACCTGTGTGCAACTTTTTTTTATTTTTTTTTGGCAAACCTCCTCAATAGCCAGAGGAGAAGTCAGAATGGGTTGTAAACTCAGAAGTGCACTTTGATTCGTTGCACAGGACTGGAAATCTACATTACCTCCACTTAAATCTGAACTTCATTCTGAACTGCAGAGGCTGTTATTTTAAACGTATTCCCACGGCAACTCAACAGACAAATGGAGCTAAGCGTGTGAGGTGTAAGTTCAGCCGGACTGCTAGAAAGCACTGCTGTGCTAATATAAAGCGCATACACTGTCAATACACTGCCTACTCTTTAGATTTGCTAAGGGACTTTCCTGTTGCTAGGAGTGGTTTTTGAGCTTAATTATCCTTTTTGTAAACAAATGTGTTCTTTGGTTTTTCTCTTATTTATAGCTAGAATATTGTAAAATATGTTGAAAAACATTTATTGGATAACTCCCTATGAAAACTGATGATAGACTACCGGTAACCCTTTGTCACATCAACATTTAGCGTCATTTTGTTTTTATTATGCATTTTCTTAATTATAATCACTAATGTGTATGAATGATGCTGCTGATGCTAGGTTTTTATTTGCTTGAGGTCACTGCTGGATAAGATTCATTCTGTAGTGCTCATGCTCAGCAGTGCTCTAGTATTGATTTCTCACCTTTTTTTTTCCTTTACATGGCTAAAGGTGCTCCCAAAATAAGTAAAGCTCATATTGTTTTTGAGACTACTTCCCTTTTCTTTGCAATCATTAAGTCTTTCAGCTCATGATCAACATTGAATGATGATGAAATGAGGACAACGCAAAATGGATAAGAGAAAAAGCTAAAAACAAAATCAATGTTGTTGTTTTTTTTAAGTCCAAAACATTATTTGACATGAACAAAGTTGCTTGCTACCTCATGTACTCTTTAAATTTTGTTCAAAGCTACATAGCCTGATTTTTATTATTATTTTTACATTCAAATCTTCACTTTGCAAAGCCTTTGTAAAAGCTGTATATTTTTAAGAGATACAAATTCCTCAGAAAAGTTGGTTTTGAAAAAAGTTAAAAGAAACGCCATTTTAGTTTGGATAAATACAAAGAAAATGCTGATCAGCTGTGGTTCTTGCCTATAATATTACAAAAAATGTATCAGCTTTCCAAGGCTGTTCTAGACACACATTAAGCACTTCTAACAATACATAAAGTTTCTCCGGATTTTTCAAATTTTATTTAACCATGTCCATCTTGTTTTTGTCTCTCTTACAGTTAACAAAAACTACTGACACAAATAAAACCAGTTCATTCAACTGTAACGGTATGACCTATTATATTAATTTTGTTTATTCTGACCCAGTGGTGATTTTAGAATATTTTTGGAGGTGCTCAAGCAGGTGTTGTCAGTGGAAAATGTAATTCAGACCGCTTTGTCCTGATCATTTAGAGTCAGAGTCAGAGTCTATCATCGCATGTAGTACATGTAATGAAATGAGATTACGGTATGTACACAGGGTCCCAGTTACATCCAACAACAAAATGTATGAGAAAAACAGTAATAACATCTAGGATATGAACTAAGAAAAACATCCAACTATACACTAAGCCCTAGAGTAATAAAAAAACATCATGACAAACAGCAGCACGAACATGAGTCATTATGAGCAGATGGTCACAGATGAACACAGCAACAAGAAAACAGATCAGCATCAGCATGATGTGACATTTCACAGTGATCACTCTTATTATTCATTTATTCATGAGTCTAACAGCCTCAGGGTAGAAGCTGTTCCTCAGTCTAGTGGTTCTACATTTGATGCTCCTCAACCTCCGTCCTGAGGGGAGTGGGGCAAAGAGTGTGTGTGCTGGGTGAGTGGGGTCTTTCATGATGCAGGTGGCTCTTTTCCTGCATCTGGAGGTGTAAATGTCTGTGATGGTGGGGAGACTGACTCCAACAGACCTCTGTGCAGCCTTCACCACTCTCTGCAGAGCTTTTCTTTCTGCAACTGTGCAGCCCCCATGCCACACGTTGATGCTGGAGCACAGGATGCTCTCCACTGCACACCTGTAGAAGGAGGTGAGGACTGGGCTGCTCAGACCAGCTCGTCTCAGCCTTCTGAGGAAGTAGAGTCTCTGATGACCTTTCTTGATCAGGCTGGTGGTGTTGTTGGTCCAGCTGAGATTATCATTCAAGTGTACCCCCAAGTACTTGTAGCTGGAGACCACTTCCACCACTGATCCACCTATGTTCAGTGGGGTGTGGGTTTGTTTGTTCCTTCTGAAGTCCACAATCATCTCCTTTGTCTTCTTCACATTCATGTGAAGGTTATTCTCTTTGCACCAGCTCTCCAGATGTTCCACCTCCTGCCTGTAGCTGGACTCATCATTGTTTGTGATGCATCCCACCACCGCTGTATCATCTGCAAACTTTACAATATGAAAACCTGGATGGGTAGCTGCACAATCATATGTGAGCAGAGTGAACAGAAGGGGGCTCAACACACATCCTTGAGGAGAGCCAGTGCTGAGGGTAATGGTGGAGGAGAAGTTGTGGGTCTTCACGGACTGAGGTCTATTTGTTAAAAAGTCTAGTACCCAGTTACAAATGGAGGGGCTTAGTCCAAGTGTGGATAGTTTGTCCATCAGAGTTTGGGGGATCATGGTGTTGAAGGCAGATGTGAAGTCCACAAAGAGCATATGGACGTAGGAGTCTTTCTGATCCAGGTGGGTGAGAGCAGTGTGGACCACGGAAGAGATGGCGTCCTCTGTTGATCGTTTCTCATGGTAAGCATACTGATGAGGGTCCTCGTTGATGTTGATGGTTGTTTTGATGTGGGTCATGACCAGTTTTTCGAAGCATTTTGCGACTATCGGGGTGAGAGCCACCGGCCGATAGTCATTCAGACCAGTCACTGTGGAGCTTTTTGGGACTGGAATGATGGTGGCGGTCTTCAGGCAGGTGGGGACTGTTTCCAGAGCAAGTGAGGTGTTGAAGATGTCAGCCAGCACCTCACAGAGCTGGTCCGCACATTCCTTCAGAACTTTCCCGGGGATGTTGTCCGGTCCAGTTGCTTTATGAGGGTTGATCCTTCTGAGACTACTCCTCACTTCTGTTGCGGTCACGCTGAGATGCTCTTCATCTGGTGATGAGGTGAGTCTGGTGCTGGGTGGTCTATTTGGGTCTTCAAACCGTGCATAAAACTTGTTGAGGGCATCAGGCAGAGATGGGTCTTTGGGGCATTGTTTGCTCCTGCCTTTATAATCAGTTATGCATTTGATGCCCTTCCACATGCTCCGTGGGTCTTGTGAGGTGAACTGTCCCTCGATCCTCTGTGCATATGTGACCTTGGCCCTCTTGATGCCAGCAACCAGCTCTTTCCTGGTCTTTCTTAGCTCCTCGGAGTCTCCAGACTTGAAGGTAGTGTTCCTGGCTGCCAGCAGGGTGCGAACCTCTTTGTTTAACCAGGGTTTTGTGTTGGAGTAAGATTTAACATATTTTTTTATGGATACATTTTCAGAGCATGTGCTAATATAACCCAGTACTAAGGATGCATAAAGTTCCAGGTCCACTGAGTTTCTATCAGCAGCAGCCTCCCTGAAAACAGACCAATCAGTTTTTTCAAAGCAGTCTCTCAGCATGGGGGTGTTATCCTGGAGCCAAATTTTTACTTCCTTTTGTTCTGGTTTACAGTGTCTTAGTGGGGGGAGTTGTGCTAGGACCATGAGGAGGGATAAATGATCAGAACCTCCAAGCGGTTGGCGTGGCTTCGCTGTGTACGCGCCTTTTACATTTGTGTAGACGTGATCGAGGGTGTTACTTCCTCGTGTTGCTATGGATACGTGTTGATTAAAGGTATGGAGACAGTCTTTTAAATTCATGTGGTTGAAGTTACCTAAAACAATGCATATGCTGGTGAAGATTCTCAGTCGTCCAGGACATGATAAATCAAAAAGGCGTTCAATACAAGATCAACTGGACTTTATTTATCTTGCATTGAATGCCTTTTTGATCTAAAACAATGCAGAGCCCCTCTGGGTATTTACACTGCAGTGAGCTGAGTAAGTCATGAATTTATTCTAGGGCGACATTAGCATTAGCATCTGGGACGATGTAGATAACTGTGATAAGGATCACTGTCTAGTCGCGGGGTAGATAATGGGGGCGACACCTCACTGTGATCAACTCCACAGCAGCTGTGCAAAGGCTTTTTATAACAGCACAATTTGAGCACCAGTTTGTACTCACGTACACACAGACACCGCCGCCTTGTGTTTTCCCCGTAGTCTCTGTGCAACGATTCGCTCTGAAAAAGAGTCTCTCATCCAGTTCATACACAGAGTCTGGTGTTTCCTTAGAAATCCACGTTTCCGTGAGGCAAAGCACAGAGCACTTCTTCATTTCCTCTGACATTGTCACTCTCAGACGAAGCAAATCCATTTTGCTGTCCAGCGAGCGGACGTTAGACAGAAAAAGAGCGGGCATCAGGGGTCTCCCGGTTTTAGCGTCAGCCCTCAGTCTCACCATAATCCCCACCCCGCAGCCTCGCTTTTGACGCAGGGAGCACCGTTTCCTTTTCTTTTCGCCGGAGCGTGAGCCGGAGCACCTCCGCTGTAGCTTCCAGGTGGAAGACTTCAAAAGCCGCATCCTACCGAGCGTAGATTTAAGCTTGTTGCTGATTTCAGCTGTTCCCTGTGGCAAGTCCGCTCCAATTCTCAACAGTTCAGTTTGGCTATAATTCACCCGCATAAAACGTGCAGAGTCAGGTACAGAATCACTATTAAAACTACTAAAAGCTAGAGATGAACTGAGAGCCCATGAAGCTGTTGCCGGTCGGAGCGTGGCCATCTTGGAAAATTATAATATAAATTCATATTAATTCATATTAATTAATAATTAATAATTAATAATTAATAATTGATAATAATATTTAGAGTGTGGAATCCAGTTTATTACATTTTAAAACCTGGACAAAGTTTTGAAAAATGTTTGTAGTAGCCAGTTTTTTGACCGGGGGTGGGGTAGAGCTGTCATTTCTAACCTAGGCCCAAAGCACGGCCCGATCCGACCCAAATTTGGGGCAGGCTGGGCAATGATAATGTGCTGTATGGGCGGGTCGGGTCCGGGTCGGGTTTTGATTGCATCAGTGGATCAGCCGCTATCCAATTATAAAGCGACATGGCTTACCATACTTTCCAATTATATGGCAACATGGCTTGCCATACTTTCATCAGCCGCACGCCATAATTTCACCGTGAGCTGACTGGCCTTGAAAGAGGTAAAATAAAGTTCAATTAAGCTTCAGATTGGACTACTGCCAGGAAGCAATCCATCGCCCACATGGACGTTCATTCAGCTGCTGCACTCAGCGGGCGCGCATGGCAGACGACCCAAACAGGTGAGATCACAAAATAGACATGTCAGAGCGGTCTTAATGCAGCAGAAGCAGGGATTTAATGCACTTTGATGGCCATGAAAGGACAAACACCCCCTCAGCTCCGATCTTCTGCCCCTTTTATTCAGCCGCGCATCTGCCGACCATTAATAACCATATAAGCAGTCAAAGCTTAATTTAAAATGTTGGGGGGCTTTCGGGTTCTGACCTGCTATTACTGTTAATTTGTCGGGACAGGTGGGGTTAATAAATGATGGCTACAGGTTGAGGCCGAGTCGGATCAGATTGCGACCAACAGCTCTCCTTGTTGTGCTGATATCTCTAAAATAGTTATTTAATCAATTGTTGCTTATGTATGTAAACATAGATGTTTAAAGGCATTGTGACATGATGTTGGAACTATGCATAAAGTGGCACAACATATATATATGTTGTATCATTCAACTATGTTTGTTTTTACAAGCAAAATGATAAATAAATGACAATGTGTTTCAAAGTGATTTTAAACTTGGTGCCATGTTTCGTCACAGGAAATCTGGGTACTTCTGCATGCGACGTCATGTGACGTAGGCACATGAAGTTCACTCTGCGGGTGCTATCAGAACGCAGTTTCATTGTCTTCAAGATCGCTTTTTTTTTTGTATAAATTGAAAATGCCGGTACGTTGTGTCGCATTTGGGTGTTCTAATATCGCCAGTGAACAAGTAAGCCTTTTCACTTTCCCAAAAGATGAAAAACTTCGTCAAGAATGGACAAAACAAGTCCCCCTCGCTCACTGAACGGTAATGGTACGTCCACACCTAGCAGCGTTTCAACTTCCAAAAAGCTCGTCACGCACGCAAGTGGACGCACTGGACCCACAGTGGTGTCCAGACCAGAAACGCGAAGCTGCGGCGGTGTGGCGGCGGGGGGGGGAGGAGCTTACCGGTATACCGAGTTCCTCACTGCACTCCGCCAGGCAAGGAGCTTATTATTCCTGTCTCTGTAGAGCAGACTTGACTGGTTGTAAAGGACTTGTCGCGAACACACAGCTACAATGAGTTTCTCTTCCATAGTACACGACCTCGCGGGTCTTTTCTGTGTCCCACAAACAATACGTCACATAGTTGCGCAATACCCCCGTCCCCTCGTTTCCGCGTCACATAGGGACTCTCCCCCTCTCTTCTCCCCCCGACTCTCCCTGATCAACCAATCAGGGAGAGTTGAACGGCGTTTGAACGTTTGAACGGCGAAATCTTCAGCATGTTGGAGGCGTGCTTTGGAGGCTGACGCGGGTTCACGTGCACGGAAAAACGCTTTCCAGCATGCACAACACGCACGTGACGTGACGCCCGACGCCAAGACGCGCATGGAGGCGCGTCCCCCATTGACTTTGCATGTAAACTGGACGCTCCTGCAGTTGAAACGCTGCTAGGTGTGGACGTACCATGAGGCTCAAATAAATATGGCTGTAGACCTACATTATAACCAGCTGTTTCTTGTTCATCACTCGAACTAACTTCGGCTTCCCAAACTGAAGACAAATCGCTCAAATCTTCACTTAAATTGCTTAATTCCTCGGTTTCTATATTCTCTGCCATTGTTATTTACAATGTGCGTCCATTACATTGCGTCATAAAAATGCGTCGGCGTTTGACCCCTCCTTTCTCCACCGAAAACTGCGACGCACTGCAGAGTTACGTTTATTAAAAAATACTTTTTTATATTAATTATTCGAAGCATCTGTGCACAAAAAAATCAAAGCTGAGTAGCTACTCTTTCTAAAATATCTATGTTTTAGCATATTGTCACAATACCTTTTAATAACCCATTAAAATACACCAGAATCCTGGAAATGACGTCTACTTTTTTCAAAAAATTTGGGGGGAGAAACCCCCC
This sequence comes from Garcialebias charrua, assembly GCA_038048925.1. Classification (NCBI taxonomy): domain Eukaryota; kingdom Metazoa; phylum Chordata; class Actinopteri; order Cyprinodontiformes; family Rivulidae; genus Garcialebias; species Garcialebias charrua. The sequence goes on from JBBPBX010019066.1 coordinate 8,441, forward strand.
CACCACACACACACACACACACACACACACACACACACACACACACACACACACACACACACGCGCGCGCACACACACACACCATCACCACCACCAATGTGTCCCCACTGCCCAACAAATGCTTCTGACGCCAATGGCCACCATGTTGGTCAAGCCAAGAGCCATTGTCAACAATGAGGGCTGAGCACCCCTAAAGGTCAGATTCTAGAATTGCCCCTGCTCTGACCTCTGCTCCACAGCTAAATGACAAACACACAGTTTTAACCTGGACTTCCATTTCTCACACTGAGGTCATATAGCTCTTACCTAGAAGTGTGATGATGCAGCCCAATATAGCGAGGAGGGCACCAGTGCTCAGACCAGTCGCCGTGTAGGCCACCGCTTCACATGAAAAGGCCTCGCCGTTAGAGTCACACTCACACACACTCACTGACAGTGTGTTTGTGCTGCTGAGGGAAGGACTTCCACTGTCCGTAATCAACACAGGCAGTTGATACACGGCCTGCTCGCGTCTCCTGAAGCCGCCTCTCTTTGTCAGTATGGACGCTGTGTTGTCTGCGAAGGCAGATATGTCATATTATATTAATCAAACATTCATAGCCAGCAGAAAGCTTTGCTTTTTAATAAAACATTTGCTTTGGCTGTACATTATAAAAAGGCTTTGCAGTATTAAAAATAATAAATGCTCAAAAAATAATAAACTTCATTATAAACTACAGCACAATGGCGCAACTAGTAGAGCTGCTGCCTCTCAGCGAGCAGGTCCCTGGTTCAAATCTCGGTCCAGGGGCCTTTCTGGGTGGAGTTTGCATGTTCTCTCCGTGCATGCGTGGGTTTTCTCCCACAGACAAAAACATGCATGTTAGGCTGATTTGTAACTCTAAATTGTCCCTAGGTGTGAGTGAGAGAGTGAATGGTTGTTTGTCTCTATGTGGCCCTGTGATGGACTTGCAACCCATCCAGGGTGTACCCCGCCCCTCGTACAGTGATTTATGGACATGGGCACCGGCGATCCCCGTGACCCAAAATGGAAGAAGCGGGTAAAGATAATGGATGGATGGATGGATAAACTACGTACATGGTGGTGTTTCTCCCTGGTCCTGACCACCTGTTGACTGATAACAGCTTACTTTGTATCAAAAGGCGTTCAATTCAGGATCAACTGGACTTTATTTGTAACAGAAAACGTTTCGACTTCTGTCCAGAAGTCTTTTTCAATTCTGAATGGAAGCTGTGAGAACGAGAAGTTTTATACAGGCTTACAAGTCAATAACACATACATGTAAATTGACAGATCACACCTTAACAGTAGGGAGTCCCTTGAAGTCTCTGACAGAAAACACAACTAGAGACTTCAAGGGACTCCCTACTGTTAAGGTGTGATCTGTCAATTTACATGTATGTGTTATTGACTTGTAAGCCTGTATAAAACTTCTCGTTCTCACAGCTTCCATTCAGAATTGAAAAAGATTTCTGGACAGAACTCGAAACGTTTTCTGTTACAAATAAAGTCCAGTTGATCCTGAATTGAACGCCTTTTTGATTTATCATGTCCTGGATGACTGAGAATCTTCACCAGCAGCTTACTTTGTAGTTTTAACAATATAAAAACAACAAAACTTTCATATGAAAGAAAGCTAAAAATATGACAGCTGTATCAATAGATTAAAATGTGTTTCTCAGACTACACAGACATTATTAAATGTAGATTTGCCTTAAAACAATTTGTTTATGTCCATGGGGGTTATTAGATTGTGGTCAGAAGTCAAAAGAGGAGAGAAATTAATATATAAAGGGAATTTATTATAGTTGCTCCCTTAAAGATGATGAATGAAGGTAACAGAAAAATCACTGCTAAACAGGTTGGATAGGATCACAAAGTTCATGCTCAATAATCCAGGAATAAAATCCAACAATGTTCAGTCAGGATATCTGTACGCTTTCTTTCTTTCTTTCTTTTTTTTTTT
>JBBPBX010019066.1:19165-38029 GCA_038048925.1 Garcialebias charrua
TTTATATATTGTGTAATTCCTTGTGTATGTTCCTTTGTACTGAAACTCTGGCACAACAATTTCCTGGAGGATCAATAAAGTTCTATCTTATCTTATCCTATCATATCTTATCTTATACTGTATTATACTTATGGGACTGAGTTTGTTGTGGCTCCTTGGACTGATGAAGTCTTTTGGATGAAAGACGAAATGTTTCAACAACAAAAAAGAAGAAACCGTCCAGAGGACCTGACAACTTTTGTTGAATGTTTTACCTGGATTATTAAGCATGAACTTTGATACATTACATTGAATTTTTACACTGCATTGATTACATTTGATATTTTGTCCTTGAAATGTCTTAAAAATATTCCCACTTATGTAAATGTAAAAATTATTTATTTAATTTTAAATTGAATATCCAAATCTTTTGTGAAATTATTAAGAACAAAGTTAGATTTAGTTAATAGATTTTTTTTCCCCCTCAACCAAGATATTTCTGGTTATCTAAAGCACTTTGATCCAATAAACTGATAAAACCGTATAGTTAGAGAAGTACATCAAAGAGTCCCACTAAAGGTTGTCCCACCTTTGTTATCCCGCAGTGTGAAGTTGAGGTTGCTTGCGACAGGTGCATCCAGGGCAAAATAAAAGTGATGCCCGCTCAAAGGTTCGTCTTTATCCACTGCACTGATCGTTTGAAGCACCTAGTGATGAAAAGAACAAAAGAAAACATTTAAAATCAGTAGATTTGCTGATCTTTATCTGATCCCACGAGCTCAGCAGGTGTTAACCAAAGGTGTATAATTTTATACGGTGTCCATGTAGGTCTTGTTCCATGTCAGTATCACTTCAAGGAACACAAAGACTTGCAATTTTCATTCATCTATCACTTTTCGTCTATAGTCAATTTATACACATCAAGGCATGCACTTTGCTTGAATAGCCAAACAAAAGAGGAATTCAATCAGAACAAAATAATAAGAAAACAACAATACTGTACTGATTGACAAAAGAGCTTTGTGTTATAAGAGTTGGCTTTGGATTCATGACATTTGCTTAATCAAGTGACATATGTGCCTATTTGGCAAGAGTTTGGCAAAGACGTGTTTTCTTTTAGAAAGGGATTTCAACAAACCAAAAGATTGTATTGAGATTTATTAATTTTATTTTTTCAGTACCTTGGCTCAGACACAACACAATCAACATGTTCAATTAAGAGAGAAAGCATCAAACTGTTAGAGAGCACAACCCAGCATTTCATGATGCAACACAAAGAAACACAATTAAAAAGGGTTTGTATTACTCATTGCCACTGACCGCTCATTTTTAATCAAACATTTAAAATGTACTTTTAGAAAGAAAAAACAATCCCTACAAATGTGGATTACAGTTAAACCAAACACGCCTTTTACACATGCTGGACATTTAAAAACATATGTGTGAGTGAAACCACATCCTTTAAAAGAGTCTGAACATTTCTTGCGTGTATTTAAAGTTTGGGGCTTCATTTAGTGGTTGAGAAAGACAGATTTACTGTATCTTTGGAACAGGCTGGAAAAGTAGGTGCAGATTTTGACACTTCAGTGAAAACACTTCAGCACAATAATGCCGGAAATTGAGAGCAAAATGATGTATTATGGGAAGTGCTGTGCAAACCGCTGTTCATGTTGAAGATTTAGGGAAATGTTCTCATCTTTTACAGCATGTCAGTCTAAATGGATCAGACATTCTGAACTTATTTTTTTTATTTTTTTCTAAAACTGGATTATGGTGAACCTGTAATGTTTTGCTCAAAGTGTTCATAAAATCATTTTTTAACCAGTCCTTGTCTCTTTGTAATTATAGAAAGAAATAAAAGATCAAAATAATTAAAGCAGCAATGCTTATTTGCAGAAGGGAAATTGTGGATCTTTCTACTCCATTCAGAAGAGACAACCAAAGCGTGTGTTGCCAATATCTGGTAATCCTAATATCATGAATATAGACACAATCTTTTGATTTCAATATCTCTGGCACCATCAAACCTGCTGGCCTTGAGCACTTCATAAAAAATAAATAACTTCAGGTCAGTCAACTGCATGTAGTGACACTAATGCTGTGCAAAATAAATGCATACGCTAAGCAGCCGGGCACGTCTACATCATTATTAAAAATGAAAATGACTCACGATAAGGACTGCTCTTGCTTGAGGCAATGCTGGACAAGCATTCATATCTGAGTTAAACAAGATCATTTTGTTTATTTTTGCCCCATTTTTTTCTTCCTCTGAATGTACAACTAAAAATTATTACTCCTTGCATTATACAACAGTGTTGACAACTATAAATTCTGCAGGAAACATAACCAAATAAACCAATCTATTTACACCCACCAGCATGTGTGCAATGATTATTTTATTCTTACAAACACACTTTCTGAAAATCAAGTTATCTCATTTCAGCAGAAAAAGCTTTCATTTCAGCAAGTAGCTGCAGAGAGGAAGAAAGAGAAAAAAATATCTCAGAACATGCTGTACATGAGAGGCACATCACACACCAAGATGCCATATGGATGACAAGTGATAGCCACCGGGACAGCCATCAAAGTGGGTGTTACTGCAGCAGTGTCCTTGTAAATTTAGATCAAGCTTCTTGGTTCTTTAGAAACTCAACCCTGTGACAATGCGCACCCATGGATGTCATCCAAGATATTCCGAGAAACATTTCACACTAAATTATCACATCTTCCAGCCCCAAACAGCTCTTTGTCTAATATCAGGATAAAAACAAAAGCAAATGGGGAAAAAAGTAAAAGGGCGAGGAAGATGATGGGAAAAAAAAGTCAATGATCCATCAGTGATGAGACATGGATTATCAGTTGTCAGCTGTGATTAAACACTGCTGGATGCAATCTGTCAGGTATTAAGTGTTTGTGTAGGTGGCAAACGACATCCTGGCTGCCAATTATTAAAACTGGCAAGCGGGGTGGAAACTCATGAATATCTTACTTGATTTCTAAGGCACAATTTGAAATTGTTGGTGTTTCATCAGAATATGCAAACCCCTTTGTTTTAGAGATCAGTTCTGTAGAGCAAGGGGCATTTATAAAGGTGGGGCAGAAATATTTAAAAAAAATGAGGTTATCATCTGCAGCTAAACAACCTTTGAAATCTTTGTACAAACAGACAGAAGTGATGTTTGTGTCAGCATCAGATCGGAGCCAGGCACATGCAACAATTGAGCACCCAAACATGCAGCATATGCACACGCTTGACTGCATATCGCGAAAGCCGCCATTGATCTTGGGATAATAACTCACAAGCCCCGCACTCTGTTATGGAAATTCCACATCTGATAGTAAGCTTTTTTGGGGGTTCTTAACACTGACAATAAACCCCATACACAATTTGAACCCTTTGATGTCCTTTGAATATCACAGGTGGATTCTGAGCTTATCTCGAGGAAAGGTTTCCGTTTCTCTCTGCTGAGGGAAAAGGACTGTAAATCATCCCTAAATCAAACACTTTGTAATGTATAATGCCTTTCATTAGTGTAGCTCTGATGCAAGGCGTTCCGGCAAGCCTTTGGTGGGGAATCCTCTAATGGGTTGAGTAGGAGATAGGAGGAAAGAGCCATGGCTGCAGACATAAATTCTCACTGAAAGACATTAACTGCAGCAGTCGACTGGTGCCTGTCGCAAAGGCACGACTGAGGAGGCCTATGAATCACCAATTTAAAGGATTCTTGAGTTTACACTTGGCTGCATGTCAGATCAAGAGGATACTAAAGGAAATGGTGTTGCCTTTTCTTGCTTTGGAGCAGGGAGTAGGAACATATGTCCACAACAGCTGCTTGGACGTGGACACATTTATGAGTGCAGGAGAACTAGCTAGTCAGATCATTTGTTGACCTATTTAGTTGTGTCCACTGAAAGGTAGCCCTCAATCTCATCAGATAATGGGCATAAACGTGTGTTAGAAAAATTCTGTTGCACTTTGTCACAGTTTGACTCAAACATTGTAACAAGTTGTGTATGGGCTTAATCCTTAATTGTAGTACAAAATATTTAGAGTGGGAGGCTGTCACTGCCTGATACAAATGACCATGGGTGCTATCTTTGCAACAAATTGCGATTATTATTATTGTCATTTTGTTTTTGTTTATTTGTTTGTTTGTTTTTTTGTGTGAGAAACTTTGGTTGTACAGTTGAAGTGAATGTGTATGGCAATAATGATATTGTTGTGTCAGGTTTTCCTCCATCGCACAGAAATTATAAAATGCAAAGAAAATAATATTCTTGTTAAAAACTGGAGTTCAAAAAAGGTAAATTAGGGAAGTCTATCTTTCATGTCTGACTGAACAAGGTGACAGATGTGGGTGGGATACTGGGTAAATATTTGAAGAAAATTAAATGATGGTTTGATGTTATGCAAAGACAGATGTGTTCACATCGTTCAGGGATGAGGAGGTTCACATCCGTGATAGAGAGGAACAATGGTTTGAGAGAGCAGTAAAGGAGGTCATCTTTGTGTAAAGAAACTGTCCATTAAACAGAGGTGGAGGCCTCCGTGTTCAACTGCCCCCCTCTTATAATGCTGTTATTGCTAGTATCACTTAGCCCTCTGTGAATAGCAAGCAACCATCAGGGTGCTAGCATTCCATTGTTAGGCTGGTGGTCCTCCTTAATCATGTGAACAGCTAGTTTTGGCTGTCAGCAGCAAACTGGTTGATCCACTATGAAAATGTGCTATTTATAAGACTGGACTGAAGAGGTCTTTCAGATGAAAGACAAAACCTTTCTACATGTTTTTGTTTTTTGGAACGTCCAGAGGACCAGACTTAACTTTTAAATATTTTCTACCTGGATTGTTGAGCATGCATCAGGATATGTGTTCACATAGTAGAACATAACTAATGGGAATATGTCCAGATTTTAAGCCTTTTTTTCCCCCAGATTTACTGTTTAATCCTGCCACTAGGGCTGTAAGCTCTTTAGGCAATTTGCATGTACAGTTGTTTTTGAGGTAAAAAAAAATATGGAGCCAAATATTGTTTTTTTAGAGTGTTTGTACTCCTTAAATTGCCACCTTATCATGCTGGAGTTTGTGCATCTGAATGATCCTAGTAGCTATGCTGTTGTAGGCATTTGTTATTGCCCTAGGTAGGGTTTCCCAAGGCAAATTGGTCCTAGGTGACAGGCCAGACAAAGAGTGATTCTGAAGACTAATGGACGAAAACAGCAAGGATCTCAGTGTCCCTTGCCACAACATCAGTTACCGGGGACCATCCCTGGAGCCAGGCCTGGAGGAGGGGCTCACTGGTGAGCACTTGGTGACTAGGTCTCTACCCATAGGGTAGACTCAGCCCGAATGAGCTACATGGGTTTGCCTTCCTTTAGGCCCACCACCTGCAGGAGAGGCCATACAAGTCAAGACATGAGCAGTGCCCAAAGACGTGGGACCTTGGCACTCAGACCCTGGCTTACCAAAGCTGGCTCTTGGGCCATGTAATGTAAACCTCCCTGGTTGATAAGGAGCCTGAGCTTGTGTCTGAGGTTGAGAGGTACTGTCTAGATATAGTTGTGCTCACCTCGCTGCAGAGCATGAGCTCTGGAACCAATCTTGAGAAGGGATGGACCTTATTCCATTCTGGAGTTGCCCATGGTGAGAGAAGCCAAGCTGGTTTGAGTCTATGCTTAAGCCTCCAATAGACCTGAGCGTCCTACCTGGACGCCACTCTACGCGCGCATTCTGTGCGCACCCGTTCGCTGTTATAGCTCTTTTTTTTTTTTAAATGCTCGTGTTTTCGCTCCAAATCCTTGTTGTCATGTGAGCAGAGCTGCAGCTGTCCCCTCTGCAGCTGCGTGCAGAGGAGACAAACTGAGGTCGCTGATTGGTCACTTGCTGACACACCTACTGAAATGATTGACAGCTCGTCAGCTCAACACTAGAACATGAGCAGCCCGCTGACGTGTTCTGTTGCGGTGTTCTGCTGCGGTGTTTCTACTTTATATGTTATAAAAAGTTCTCTCAGAAATAAAAATAATAACAGGGAGCACTTTTCCTGCAGCCCACAGTCCCCCAGGGAATATGTAAAGCCTCGCCTACCCAGGTAGGACCTGAATTCATTCATTTCAGTCATCGAGTGAACGGAAGAAGAAGCGATTACTTGACTTTTGGCAAAAAAACAAAAGAAAAGGCCCGATCAGCGATAAAGAAGGGGAATTTAATTCATTTGTGTAACATACAAAACAGTCCGATGCCGGGGAAGTTTATGGTCAGACACCGCTCAAGCGTACGCGGTCGTAAAAAAAGTGCTTTGTGCGTTTGTGCCCGAGGGGCTACGCGGGGGCTATGCTTTTGCCACAGCATACGTACGTCGTACAGAGGCGTATACGGAGTACGCGCAGCTCTATTGGGGGCTTTAGCCCCCATCTTAGTGCCTGTGTGTTGAAGGTTTCCCCAGTAGATAAGAGGGTAACTTCTCTGAGCCTTTGGGTGGGGGGACGGGATCTGACAGTTGTTGGTGTCTATGTACCAAACAGCATTTCAGAACATCTGGCCTTCTTTGAATCCATAACTGGGGGTGCTGAAAGGTGCTCCAGCTGGTGACTCTTTTATTCTGCTGGAAGACTTCAATGCCCATATGGGTAATGACGGTGTGATCTGGAGGGCCATGATTGTGAGGAACGACCTCTCTGATCTGAACCCAAGCAGTGTTCTGTTGTTGGACTTCTGTGATAGTCATGAGTTGTCCATCACAAACACCCTGTTCCATAATAGGGGTGTCCATAAGTGCAATTTACACTAGAACACCCTCAGTTATAGATCACTGATTAGCTTTGTAGTTGTGTCATCTTATCTATGGCAATTTGTTTTGGACACTCGGGTGAAGAGAGGAGCTAAGCTGTCAACTGATCACCACCTGGTAGTGAGGGTGATCAGATGGTAGGGAAAGATAGTGGACAGACCCAGTAGACCCAAATGTGTGGTTAGGGTTTGCTGGGAATGCCTGGCAGAATAACCCATCAGAAATATATTCAACTCACACTTGTGAGAGAGTTTTAACCACATTCTAGGTGTGGTGGGGGACATTGAGTCCAAGTGAGCCATGTTCTGGGCCTCAATTGTTAGGTGGCTGCCTTGAGCTGTGGCCATAAGGTTGTTGGTGCTTCTCATGATGGCCATCCTTGAACTCAGTGGTGGACACCACGGGTCAGGGCAGATGTCAAACTGAAGAAGGAGTCTTATCAGGGCTTGTTGGCTGGTGGAACTCCGGAGGTAGCTAAGGAGTATCGGTGGGCCAAGTGAGCCACAGCCTTTGCTGATACTGAGGCAAAAGCTCAGATGTGGGAGGAGTTTATTAAGGTCTTGGAAAGAGACTATTGATCGGCTCCGAGGAAAGTATGGCAAACCATCAGGTGGTTGAGGAGGGGAAAGCAGTGCTTTACTAACACCATGTTCAGTAAAAGTGGTTTGCTGTTCATGCATGCTCCAACTGGCATGTTTTCCATGGGGGATTTTGAGTTGGGGGATTTTGGGGTTGATCTGTCCATAACTGTGGCTGAGGGCACCAAGGTAGTTTAAAAGCTCTGTGGTGGCAGGGCTACAGGGGTGGACGAGTTTCGCCCTGATTTCCTCTTGATGTTGTGTGACTGTCTTGGTTGACACACCTTTGCAATATTGTGTTGAGATGGGGGGCAATGCCACTGGATTGGCAGACTAGGCTGGTGGTTACTATTTAAAAAGTGGGACCGGAGGGTGTGTTCCAACTGTAGACACATCACTCTCCTTAGCCTCCCTGGTAAGGTATATTCAGGGAAACTGGAGAAGCGAGTCCAATCATTTGTCAAACCTCAGATCCAAAAGGACCAATGCAGGGTTACCCTCACTGGGATGCTCGAGGGGTCATCGGAGTTTGGACATCCATTCTACATGTGTTTTGTGGACTTGGAAAAGGAGTTAAACTGTAGTCCTCAAAATGGACTGTGGTGGTTGCTCCGCAAGTATGAGATTGGGGGCCCATTGGTACGAGCTGTTCGGTCTTTATACAAGCGGTGCGAAAGTTTGCTTTGCATTGCCGGCAGTAAGTTGGACTCCTTCAGGGTAGGAGTTGGGCTCTGTCAGGGCTGCCTGATGTCACATTATATTCATAACTTTTATGGACAGAATTTCTTAGTGCAGCCAAGGGGCAGAGTGAGTCCAGTTCAGTTGCCTCATAATTTATTATCTGCTATTTGCAAATGTTGTGGTCATGATAGCATCTTTGTGCCATGATCTTCAGCTCTCACTGGATCAGTCTGCAACAAAGTGTAAAGTGGCTGAGATGAGAATCAGCACCTGCAAATCTGAGGCCATGGTCCTCAGCCAGAATAGAGATTCATGGGCGTAGCCAGGATTTTCTGAGGGGCAGTTCGTTTAAAGGAAAAGTGGACCTGGAAAGAGCAACACGCCCCGGTGGTTCACTGGAAGCGCATCGGGTTGCCACTCCAAACTTTATCTAGACTCGGGTTCGATCCTCACTTGGTTGAACTTGTTTTACGTTTGACTTTTATTGGATAAAAAAAGGAGTTTGTGTTATGCCTGTGGTTAACACAAACTCCTTTTTTTATCCAATAAAAGACAAACGTAAAATAAGTTCAACCAAGTGAGGATCGAACCCGAGTCGAGATAAAGTTTGGAGTGGCAACCCAACACGCTTCCAGTGAACCACCGAGGAGTGTTAACCGGTTTGACATAAGCAGTTTCTCCATACCTTCTCTTTCCACCTCTCTTAACACAGATCTTGTGTTGTGTGGGAGTTGTAGGTGGGACTGCATAGGTAAAGTGGGCGGTTCGTTCGAACCCCCGAACCCCCCCCTGGCTATGCGCATGCGATTGCTCTTTTCATGTCAAGGGCTAGGTTCTGCATCAAGTGGAGTCCAAGAATTGTGGGTTTTGTTCACAAGTGAGGGAAGAATGGAGTACAAGAATGAGAGACAGTATTGTGCGGCATCTACAGTATTGCAGATTTTGTGCCAGTCCGTTGTGGCAAAGAGTGAGCTGAGCTTTAAGGCAATGCTCTCTTACTGGTCATTCTACACTTCTGTGTCCACAAACTTTGGGTAGTAACCGAAAGAACAAGTTTGCGGAAATAGGCGGTTGAAACGATTTTCCTCCGCAGGGTAGCTGGACTCTCCCTCAGAGATATGGTGAGAAATGCAGTCACCAGGGAGAGACTCAAGAGTAAAACCTCTGCTCCTTCACATTGAGAGGGACAATTGACCTTTCGCAAAACCCCGCCCCCAACCAGCCATTGTCCAATCACACGTCACTAGCATCTCCGGCTATGTAAGCTAGGTCCGACATTCTACAAGATGGTGAAGCGATGCGCCTATGGATTGTGTAAATCAGACAGCAGGTATCCCAAGAGTTTGTCTGGTGGAGTCTTGTTTTTTCCCTTCCCAAAGCCGAAAACACAACTGGAACGGTGTCAACAATGGATAAAACAGTGTGGAAGGCCTCACTCCCAGCTTAATGTCTCGAAGATAAACAAGCATTCGTATGTATGCTCAAAGGTAAGACAAACATTCATTGTGACTGTCCTGCTCTAGAAGTAATAATTATAATTTCAAGAAAGGTTATTATTAATATTCATTGTTGTGTATTATTTTGGATATAATTTTTAGAAGATTACCCTCTTACGTTTAGTAAGCTCATTAGCATTAGCTAACTTTAGCGAATGTTTACATTAGTTCACTGTCGGGTCTCGATGCTGTGAACCCTATACGATATCATGTTTAGTCAGTTTCACTACATAAACTTGACTAGCTAATTAACATTTTCTCTTTTAACAAGCATCTTGAATCGTTTTTTTTTATATCTGTCATTTAGCACAGAGCCCCCCTCCCCTTGTCTTACCTCCCTCGGGGGTTCGGTCCGCTCTGTAGCATGTTAGCTGCTCCAGCTGGACAGCATGGTCCAGAACGTTGTTGTTGAGCCACGTTTCCGTGAATACAAACACACAGCAGTCTCTCACAGTCTTTTGTGTCGTTCGTAGCAGGCGTATATAATCCAATTTGTTGTCCAAGGAGCGCACGTTAGCCAGAACCATGGATGGGATAGCCGGCCTGTGTGGGCTAGCTGCTAGCCTAGCTCTGATACCTCCGCGTTTACCCCGCTTCTGTTTTCTGTCACGCCGCTTGTGGCGTTTCCATGGCGGGCGCGGTGAAGCGTCACGCCGCTTGTGGTACTTCCACGGCGGGCGCGATGAAGGGAAGGTCGGGGCTGGCTTCCGGAGCAGCTCGCAGTCACGAAGCTGATGTAACTCCGCGCTAACACTCACCGGCTACAGAAAGCTTGTCGGGCGTAGCAACAGTAACTAAGGGGGCGGGGCTTCTGCGAAAGGTCATTTTGAAGTGGTTTGGGCATCTGGTAAGGATTCTCCCTGTGCATCTCCCTAAGGAGGTTCTTTAGGGATGTACGACAGGAAGTAACCTCCAGGGAAAACCCAGGACAAGCCAGAGAGACTTTGTCTTTTGGTTGGCCTGGGAACACCTTGGAATCCTTCCAGGAAAGCTGGAAGAGGTGGCTGTGGAAAATGTGTTTGGGCCTTCCTGCTCAAGCTGCTGCACTCACGACTTGACTTCAGAACAAGCAAAGATAATGGGTGGATGGATGGATGGATGGATGGATGAATGGATGGACAGTATTTGCAAGAAGTCATCAAGAACTGTGACTTACATGCATTTCAACCAGAAAAAAACTGTTGAAATGTACACATTAAACTAAAATGTAATTCAGCATGTCAATTTACTAAAGCTTATGCTTTAGGGTTATTCACACCTTTGTAGTAAAGGTATGTGGAAAAGTTACAATTAACTTTATCTTATCTGTGAAATAGCTGCTTGAATGAATTTATTTTTGACAATCTAGAGTTAAGTTCTGATTAGATAGATGAAAAAAAAACTTTCTTTTGTTTTTTTCTCTCTTTTGTTTTCTATTGTTTATTGTTTGTTTGTTTGTTGTTTATTGGTTAAGGAAATTCTACCACTGCTGTTCATTGTTCTTTAGTTTTAGCAGGTCGCTTTCGTAAATGAGCCCATGAGGTTCAAAAGATTTACCTGACTAAATAAAGGTTGAATGAATGAATGAAAGCAGATGGATGGAGATAGATGAAGCCCCTTTTCAAGTAGGGTTGAGTACAAAGTGCATTTCTGGTTCTTTAAAAGGGGACCAATCTGAAAAATGTCATACAAGTTTACATTAGCTCTTTTTTATATAAACCTTTACACTATCACCAATTATACATTACAAGGTTATTCTAGCTAAACAATTACAAAACACATGTCAGGACTATCAAATAACAATGCACCATAGGTCCCACCATTTGCATTTACAAAAAGTAAAACTTTAATGTAAGTAATTATATAATATGAAATTGTTGGAAGGGCAGCACATTGGCACAACTGGTAGAGCTGCTGCTTCACATCGAGCAGGTCCCCAGAACAAATCCTGGTCCATGGACCTTTCCGGGTGCCATTTGCTTGTTCTCTCCATGCATGCGTGAGTTTTCTACGTGTACTCTGGTTTCCTCCCACAGACCAAAAGCATGCATGTTAGGGTGATTGGTGACTAAATTGTTTCTAGGTGTGAGAGTGAATGTTTGTTTGTCTCGTTTGTCTCTATGTGGCCCTGTGATGGACTTGCGACCTATCTTGGGTGTACCCTACCTCTTGCACAGTGATGGCTGGACATGGGCACCAGTGACCCCGTGACCATAAAATGGAAGAAGTGGGTAAAGATGATGGATTGATGGATGAAAATTGTTGGAGGTTTATTTAAAAAAAATGTTTGCCTCAATCACTTTAAATAGTTTGTTATTGGAGTTAATTTTCATCCCATCGAAATCTACATAGCTCTTGGGCCCACTTGGATATCCATTAACTCATCAAGCTGGTCAAAACTAATAAATATTTTATCAAATTAAGGTTGTTCAAATAGATATTTATAACCAGGTTACTATTAATTGTTCATAACCTTTTCACAAAAACTTTACTTGAAAAGGTTAAGCTATCATTTTAACCGCAAAATAGAGCCCAAACCCTGGCAAGTACCGTAGTCTGAATAATGATTTGGGGATTTCTTCAAAATTATAATTTTCTCTAAATGTTATTGTCCTGAGGTCAAGTCCAACAGCATTATATCAATTCAGAAATAACTTTTCAGTGGTACAGAAGCTATCAGTGAATGATAACCATACAACTGTGTGATTGAGTCTGAACTGGCTGTAATTAATGTAGAAGAAGCTCATTTTTTTCTAGGTATTGGGAACTTTATATTGTTTAAACATTATAAACAATTCAAACAAACAAACAAACAAACAAACCAATAGCATAATAAACAAGGAGAAAATCACATACGTGTTATTTTAGATAATAAAAAGAGAGAAGGTTAAAAGCAAATCAGAATTCAAAATTGTGCGCAATTACCCAATGTCTAACATTGTCCAGCAGAAATTAAATATTTGTAATTCAGGTATTTTGGGATCTTCACCAAAACTACGGACTCAAAGTCAGTGTATCTCTGTTTCTGTTTTAATTATTATTTATTAAATCAGTGTCTGACAAATTTCCTGACTTAAACCTGATGGCCCTACGTTGTTGGAGGCTCTTTTAAAGTGGAAAAAAAAAAAATCCAAGTAATTTGCAAACTAATTCTCAAAGTTCATTCTTTCCAATCAAAACCTTTTTTATTTTGTCAGGATTTTTTTAAAATTGTGACCCAAATCTATGATGTGCTGCCTCAAACAATGTTGTCTCTGTCCAATGAATTATAGTACACCTGACCGAAGAGACATATTTATGAAAAATATGTAACCATTGAAAACTTTCAAAACTAAAAAATTAACTAAAATAGTTCATTATTATATATTCCTTTACTTTTTGTTATCAAGTAAGAAAGTTGCTAATAAGCTAGAAGGTATGTTGATAAGATTCAAAAGTTAAAGCTTCTGAGAGTTACCAATAAACAGATTTTAAAAAGTTTCATTAAAAATGCTGTAATTTATTATACAGATGCAATTATCGGAAAACAAGTAAACAGATTAAATATAGAATCACAGGATGTCAGACAGCACACATTTGATACAAATCTGACAGAAACGTCTGGGTGAGAACAAGGTGTTAAGATGACATGCATTTAAAGGGGACCAAAGATGCAATATTCACTTTTTAATGTTTTTTTTAACTCAACTTTGGTTATGTACTTCTTTAAAAAACAGTCCTAGGGCCAAAAAAATGCAACCAGTGGTGTATTTACTCTAAGTACATTTATTTTTCAGCAATATAAATGTCTCGTTTTCAAATCCTGGCACTTGTGATGTCACAAGCCGTAGGACAACCAGCCCCTCACCTAGCAACCCCTGGTGCGGCTCAACCTACTTCAGTATAAAAGACGTCACGGTTGTTTTTCCTGAGTTCATCTCAGAGTTCGATGTTTCGTTGTTGTTAAAATGCAGTACCGCTAATAACCAATTATCTACCAGTAAAAACGAAAAAACTTATTTACGGGCTCTTAAATCAACCAGACGACTGCTCGCGGACCATATCCGGTCAGCGCCGGATGTGGTCCGTGAAAAAAAAGCGGTCCCCGCTAGAGAGAGCGTGTATAGCAGTTAGCAGCCAGTGTGTTACTCTGCAGCCTTATTGCTTGTTTTCGAAGAGTCAGACGAAGAGTTTTTAACATGGAAGGTGAACTTATGGATGTTTCTCAGCGGCCTACGCGACGCGTCAGCGCCTCATTTGCCCTGCCCAAAATGGCGTCTGCCTCTGGGTCTGCCTCAGGGTCCTCTTTGGAGGGCGGAGTTAATGTAAACAGATTTTTGAAGGGCGTGGCCTTCAGAGCTCATTATCATAAACAGCTCATTCAGAACGGAAGTCAGAAAAGGCACAACTAAAAAGGGGATATTTTATTATCTAAGAATTATTTTGTGCATTAAATTGAATGAACATGGTCTGGATAGCCCACAGACATACCATAAGAATTTATAGGACCAATAATTGGTCCCCTTTAAAGCAAGTGAAAAATGAAATTAATCAATTCAAAATTGTTATGAATTCTGAAACAGGAATGTAAAAATATGCTGCAATTTCATTGAAACCAAACTCATGGTCAAATTCTGGAGCTCTGGTTGTATTTGATCTAACTTCTTTTTGTTTTATTGGAGGGACGGTGAGAATAGATATTTTCTTGTGGATTGTTTCAGGAGATATGCTGTTGAGAGAAACAGGATTATTTTTTTATTTTTTTTTATAACCAAAGCCACATTTTGGTTCTGAAGTTTTTGATTTAAGACTCCCCCCTGTGGGGTGCAGTTATTTGGATTCCTCAGGCATCCTTTCCACCAGAGTGATGAAGCTGAACCCTCACAGATGAAATCCTGACGGTTCACTCTGCACTCTCTGGCAGTAATTCCACAAAGAGCATTAATGCTGCCAGGTAAAAAACGTGATTTTTCTCGGCGGTGTGCCGTTCAAACAATCAAGGTTTAACTCTTCAAAACACCTGAAATATCTTAGTGAACCTTAATAACTACATTTTACTGCAACTCTGACGGAAAGCAGCTGTGTTCCTTTGAGCTGCGGAACTGACGAGAGAAGTGATCTGAAATGTGGCCCGTTTAATGAGGGAAGTAATGTCAGCTAATGATGCATGGCTAGACTGACAAATTGCAATCCAAGTGATAACAACCTCATATCACACTTTCCTCTTGTTAATACCCACAAAGTAAAAACACTGGGCTGCATTTTAATTTCCTTTCTTCCACTTTTCTAAAGTATACAGTCTTGTTATAGGCGCTAGACTTTCTTAAAAAGTGTAATTATCCGATTCTGAACGGGGTATGAGTGGCTCAGCAGCTAAGAGTCTTTCCTCTAAGCCACCAAAAGCCCTGCTCGCAGATGAGTCATACAATAAGATCAAGCCAGCCACTTCAAAGTTGAACCAAGAGTATAAATAAGCATCGCATCAACTAGGTGGCACTTGTTGCCATGGCAATATGACAGCTGTCGCCAGGGGTTGTGTTGACGAAGGAAGTAGAGGGCATGCTGTTTTCACACCCCTCGCTCTGTGCTGCTTCCTACAACATCGACGCCCCAAACACCACCCGCATGCGACACCCAGAACTTCTCTCACCGACCCATCAGCAACCGCTCACACATCTCACCGCGCTGACACACGCATAAAGATGTTGTATTGGGAATCAATACTTCCTGGTCAATGGAAGACGTCTGTAAACATCTTCCATTATTTCCTCTCCATCTTGGCGTCAGTTCACGCCGACTGTCTGACTCACTTGCCGAGACTGATCTTGTCACAAGTGAGTATGACATGATCCTGACAAGCCAAAACTGCTGAGGCTAAGACATCTTATGGTGAGACCTTATATTAAATTTGCTCCATGCGCACATTTTTTTTCATTTTCTTTTTTTTATAGAATCGACACTGAGTTAATGTTGTCTGTGGCCCTTGTCCTGTTATGTATCAGTTTTCATTTTCCACCAGGATACAACACCTTTAATAAACTGATAATTTAGATCACAGCTGAAAGTGAGAAGATATGTTTTCCGCTCTTCGGTGACTGATGCGACACATCAGGCTCTACAGTAATTAAGAAACTGTATGAAAAGCAGTTTTCATTAGAGATCAGGAAACTTTTGAAGTCAAACATTTCTACTTTAAAGTTACATTTTGTTGAACATACCATAGTTTGTGCATTTATTTAATTACTTTTTCATTTTCAAATAAGACAAATATATGTAAGTCAATGGCTAATGAGTGAATTTTAGGCAAACTAAACCATCTTAATATATTTTTTATTAATAAATCAAAACTAACTCGACTGTTTCTTATAGGTTAAGGTCTATCATGATCGTCGTCTTTGTGTTGTGAACCCAAAGTGCAGGATGATGAGGAGGCTCCGAAGTAAAAACGTTTATTTAAAGAATAAACAAAACTAAATGCTGACGGGGCAGCTAACTTACTTTAAACGAAGATGACACAAGAGGGATAACGAACAAGAAGCCTTAGGACAAGGACAATCCAGAGACAAGAAACCAAGGGACTGAATAGGTTTAAATGACAGACACCTGTGGTGATGAAGATTAGACATAGATGTGACAGTGGTGGATCACAGGAGGAGGAATGTTGAGGAAGGGCTGGTAAACATGAGGGAAAAACACAACATGCAGGACCAGACCCTAGAAAACCCTACAAGGTCATTTTTATCATGTACTGTTCTAATTCTGTTTATTTACACATTTTCACTACAGTATTGCAGTTACGCTAAATTGGCTATTTGAAGTAGCTTTTTCTGAAGCAAATTATATCTGCATGTCCACACTGCATCTTACATTGCATTATTTTATTGTACAAAACAAAGTTAAATGGATTTTGCAACAAAGGAAAAACTATATTAAACACATAAAATGACAGTTAATTGTACCATGCTTATGTACGTTTGTCAAAAAAGGCGTTCAATACAGAACAACTGGACTTTATTTGTAACAGAAGACGTTTCGCTTCCCATCCGGGGAGCTTTATCAATTCAATGAGGAAAATCTGAGAGCGAGCGAAGTTATACAGGCTGATCCACTGACATGCACCAACATATGTAAATTGGAAGCTAACACACACACATACTTGGGATGACACGTGCCTGTGACCCATTCAAAGTTCAGGGTGTGAAAGCAGACCTTACAGGAAACACACACACACACACACACACACATCCTACTGTATTTAAATTGACAAATCACACCTCACACATTGATAGCAGGGACATGTCAAAGTCTTGTTAGTCTAATTAACAAACAAATGTAAGAAATCAAAAAAGGCGTTCAATACAGGATCAACTGGACTTTATTTGTTGCAGAAAACGTTTCGACTTCTGTCCAGAAGTCTTTTTCAATTCTGAATGGAAGCTGTGAGAACGAGAAGTTAAACAAATGTAAGTTTACGTAAGTTTATGTAAGTTTATGTAAGTAAGTTTACTTTTGATGTAGAGAAAGTGAGTTGTTTAGCTCCAGTTTTCAGAAATCTGGTAATGTGGGCTTTGAACTGCAATTGAGCAACATCTGCTGCAGCTGTACCTAAAGTGCTGTCTTGCACATTTAAAGCAAATAATTAAAATCTAAATACCATATTTTTGGACTATAATGTGCACTGGATTATAAGGCGCAATATCAATGAACGGGTCTGTTACCATACATAAAGCACGTTAAGCAAAACAAAACGGTCAGATAAGTCAAACTTTATTCATCTTATTTAATATTTGTCTCGCCAACAGACAACACTAAGATGAACTTGGAAAACTAAATGATTAAGGCTTAAAACTCTTCTGCAGCCAGTGTTTAAGGAGTCAACACCCAAAAAGCTATTTGAAAGTATATAGAGGGACAGGTAGCTGAGCAGCAGAATCCCAAGTTCACTCATACGTACCGGTATATGTGATAATTACAATGAAGTGGTTGTTCAATGCGAGCCTCCTTCTCCTCATCCCTACAGTCCACACTGCCCCTTCCACCTCATCATGAGATCAATTTATATTATGACATAAGACAGACGCACCAATGAACTGTAACAAGTGGCGTCTCTGGAGAGAGTCAGAGCCACACGGCTGCCTTAATTAGGCCTGAAAAATGGCAGGTTATTCCATCCCAGCACTCCCTGTTACGGTAATCTGTGCTACAGAGCCACACAGTCAACTCTGGCCCCAACCGGCAAATATTATCATTTCATCTTTGTCACAGCTGTGAATAGGCCAATGGGCGTGACAACCCGTGGGCAGAGTGAGACTTTTCAACAAAGCTTTACAGGGAAGTGCAGAGTTAGTAGCCAACTGTTCACCGCTACAGCCACACGCACAGTACACGACAGGAGCGTTTTCATTAATTAGGAATCAGGGAGGTGGTGGAGCACATTTCTGACGGGTAACGAGTCCACCCCGTCTGTTTGCTAACAGACAGTCGACACCTAGTTGTAATTCAAACTGTGTTTTCACATTCAAATGTCAACCCGCTCTCCTTCCCTTTGCTCAGTGTGCGTTTTTGGGTGTAAATTTCATCATGAAATTTCCATCTTCTCTGCCTTCATTATGCAGTCTGGAGGTGTGATCCCATGGTGCACTTCAGTGTTTTCTAACAGAAGGTTGTATTTGAATGGGATGGAATAGAAATTGGAATTAGTGAGAAATAAAAACATAAACAAGCCTCACTTGTCTATGGGGGCAAGTCCCCATGTGAAGAGGAGGACAAAACGTACACATATACTGTATTCCATTTAAAACACAAAGAAGGTAAGTACTGTATAAATTTAAGTTTGACTTTTTTTTTCATTGAGAGTTTGTCACACGTACAAATAATTTTGCATTTAAAATCCAGGTGTCATGATCCATTTTGTTGGACTTTATTTAGCTTTAAATTTGGCACACATTCACAGTTGGATAGTCATGAGTGGTTTATTTTTTTATTGGCCAGCATAATAAAAATATAGAAATAATTCATAAAAAGTAATATTTGATTTAAAAGCATGCCAATTTTTACTTATTTATTGTGCTTGCCGCTGTACATGTCACACCGCTGCATAAGTCGCATCAGTTCAGAAATGTCTACTAAAGTGAAAGAAAAAAAAATCATAACTAAGTCACATACATAACTAGTCGGTGAAGATTCTCAGTCATCCAGGACATGGTAAAATTAAAAAATAAGGCATTCAATACAGAAACCACTGGACTTTATTTGTAACAGAAGACGTTTAGCTTCTCATCCGAGGAGCTTAAAGCTCCTTGGATGAGAAGCAAAACGTCTTCTGTCTATACAACTTTGCTATAATTTTGAGCAAACAAATGTACAGTATATATATATATA
>JBBPBX010019067.1:0-19894 GCA_038048925.1 Garcialebias charrua
TTTTATCAAATGAAATTACTTAAGTTTTATGATTTGGTGGATTACAATATTCAATTAATTATGTACAAGGCTCAGAATAACATACTACCACCACATATTCAAGCATATTTTGTAAAAAGGAACAGTTGTTATAATTTGAAGGGAATGGATATTTTTGTAAAACCGAAGTTTCGAACCAGTTTGAGGGGTAGGTCTACTTCAATACAGGGAATAAGTTTATGGAATTGTTTGGACTGTGATATTAAAAAAGAGAAATCATTATTTTTATTTAAGAAAAAGATCAAGAATATTTTGTTGACAAGATATATATAAGTTAGTTAATATCTATTAACTATAATGAATAATTGTGACAATTTAATGTTTTTGTTGTATTATTTATGATTATTGCTTGAATTTGATTGTTTAAATTGATTTGTTAAGAAGGGGCAGATATGATAAGATATCATTCTTCTTCTTCCTCCTTTCATTTTATATGTATTTTATTTATTTGTATCTGTAATTGTATTTGTGTGTTTTTTAATTGAAATGAATAAACGTTTAAAACAAAAACAAAACATAACAAAACATCAAAATGGTGTCACAACATGAAGATGCCAACTCAGTCTTCAAAAGCAGACGCTGTTAAAGCTGTAAATGTGGTCGCAGAAGACAAATGGGACTGCTCCACTATTAGTTAATGGGACCATAGTGACATTCAAAATTGACACTGGGGCCAAAGTTAACTTAATCAGTGAAAGGGATTTCAACACATTAAAGGACAAGCCAAAAATTCAGTCAGAAAAAGTCTCACCACCTCTGAAGGCTTATAACAACCAACCTATACAAACAAAAGGTGGCTGCAGACTGAATGTAACAGTAAAAGGCAAAAAGCATAATCTACTGTTTACCATTGTGCCTAATGGACATGAGTCTCTCATAGGAGACAAAACATCCGAAGACCTAGGACTGGTCAAGAGGATCTATCAGATTAATGCTGACAATATAGAAGTATCTGAACAAGACAAAAGACTGGACCACCACCAGCGTGAAGGAAGCACAGACATTGTAAATAAATTTCATTCAGTCTTGGAGGGACAGGGAACACTACCCTATACTTACAAAATTCAGCTCAAAGATGACGCTACAGTATTCCAGTAGTGCATGCACCAAGGAGAGTTCCTGCACCACTCAGGGCGGATCTAAAAAGAGAATTAGAAAGAATGACAAAAATGGGTGTCATTGAACCAGTAGAGGAGCCTACAGACTGGGTGAACTCCATAACATGTTTCAAGAAAAAGAACACAGGTGCATTAAGAGTCTGTCTTGATCCTAAAGATCTTAATGAAAATATTAAAAGAGAGCATTATCAGATCCCAAAAAGAGAAGAAATATTGAGTGACATGACAGGAGCTAAGTTTTTTAGCAAGCTGGACGCTTCACAGGGTTTTTGGCAACTGAGGCTGGACCCAGAAAGCAGCAGATACACTACCTTTAACACACCATATGTGCATTATTGTTTCCTAAGATTACCTTTTGGTATAAAATCAGCACCAGAAATTTTCCACAGAGCAATGGAGACCATAATAGAAGGACTGGAAGGCACCAGAGTCTACATAGCGTAATGTGAATGTAAATAGCGTAATGTGTATTGTATTAGTTAGAAAATTAGAAAGAGTTAGTCATTTTGTACTGTTGGTTGAAGATTATTATTGTTTAATCTGATTGTTGGAAAAAAGGGGCAGATATAATAAGATTCATTCTTCTTTCTGCTACCTTTCATTTTTTTATATTTTGTACATTATCATTTATGGGATTGTCTTGTATTGTTTCTTTTGTAAAAAATGAACAAATTTAATAAACATAAACATTTAATAAACATAAACATAGACGACCTTGTGGTCTGGGGTAAAACAAAACAACAACATGATGACAGGCTGGAGAAGCTATTGTGGAGAGTAAAAAAGAGTGGACTGAAACTAAATAAAGACAAATGCCTTTTTGGAGTCACACAGATGACCTTCTTAGGTGACAAGGTCACAAGTGATGGAGTGGAACCTGATCAGGCGAAAGTGCAAGCAATATTAAACATGCCTGCACCCACTGACAAAAAAGGTGTCTTAAGAGCCATGGGAATGATCAACTTCCTGGGTAAGTTCATTCCTAATCTTTCCTTAAAGACAGCATGTCTCAGGGAGCTGTTACAACACAAAAGAGTGTTCGAGTGGACAGCCAGACATGAAAAAGAATGGAAAATGCTAAAGGAAACTGTAGCTAAAGAGACAATACTCAACTTCTTTGAGACATCAAAACCAACAAAAATTTCAACAGATGCATCAAAAGATGGACTGGGTGCTGTGCTGCTCCAAATGAATGAAGATAAATGGCAACCGGTAGCATATGCATCCAGATCAATGACTGAAACTGAACAACGCTACGCTCAAATTGAAAAAGAAACATTGGGCCTAGTGTATGGTTGTGGTAAATTTCACAGTTATGTGTATGGACTACCAACGTTTACTGCAGAAACTGATCACAAACCACTGATATCGATCAGAAAAAAGAATTTAAATGATATGTCGCCAAGAATACAGCGCATGATGATGTTTTTGCAACGTTATGACTTTGATCTAATTTACACGCCAGGAAAGTACATAGTGTTGGCAGATGCACTGTCACGAGCACCAGCACCAAGCAATGACAAGCTGGGCATCTCTGTATCTGAGGATGCAGAAACACATGTAAACATGGTGGCTGCCACACTCCCTGCATCAGATGTAATGTTGCAGAAAATTGTACAGGAAACAGCAAAAAATCCTTTGCTATAAAAAGTGTCCCATCAAATCCAAAATGGTTGGTCCAAAGAGGTCTACTCAGGGTTTTACCTTGTTCGTGAAGATTTGTGTTTGACCAATGAACTGCTGCTGAGACAGAACAGGATTGTCATTCCTCAGTCCATGCGAAAGGACATGCGAAAGGACATGCTTCAGCGTATCCATGAGGGACATTTGGGTGTAGAAAAATGCAAACGCAGAGCAAGGGAAGCTGTTTACTGGCTGGGCATCAACAAGGACATTGAGGAAATGATACAAAAATGTGAAACATGCCTCAAACATCACTACAAGCCAACAAAAGAGCCAATGATGATAGCAGAGCTACCTACTACACCGTGGCAAAAGGTAGGCACTGACTTATTTCATCTGGACGGAAAGGACTTTCTGCTGGTGATTGACTACTACTCTAATTATCCAGAAGCGGTACAACTTCCTAGTACATCAGCAAAGTCAGTAATCACACACATGAAGGGATTCTTTTCAAGACATGGGATTCCACAGTGTGTCATCAGTGACAATGGTCCACAATATGACTGTGTAGAGTTTCGGGACTTAGCAAAACAATATGGATATAAACATATCACGTCTAGTCCCTTGTATCCACAAGCAAATGGACAAGCCGAAAAGGGGGTCCAAATAGTGAAGAGACTGTTTAAAAAAGCCAGAGACAGTAAGACTGACCCTAACCTAGCTCTACTAAGCTATCGGGCTTCACCACTGGAGTGCGGGTCATCACTTGCTGAGCTACTAATGAATCGCAAGCTTCGTACCACACTACCACACGTTTTAAAGGAGAATGATAAACGTGACAACAAGCTTTTGGACAAAAGAATGAAACTCAAGTACAGAAAGAAAAGGAACTATGACAAGACGGCAAGACGTCTGGCACCTCTTCAGGAATGAGATGTTGTGAAGATTGCAGGTCCTGAGTTCTGGGACAGAAAAGCAACGGTGCTAAATGAAGTAGGACCCAGTTCGTTTACCGTTAAGACAGAAAATGGACAAGTGTTCAGAAGAAACCGGAGGAGTCTGGTAAAGGTTCAAGATGCTAACCGTCAGGTCGAAGAGGATGAATCTGAACAACAGAGTGTTACATCAGATGAACACCATAATGAACCTCTTTCACCTTCACCTACAACAGAGACACTGAGAAGGTCTTCCCGACCTAGGAAACCTCCAGAGAGGCTCATAGAACAATTGTGAATCATTGTGTAGAAAAAATAAAAAATAATAATAACATTCTTGATAAGAAACAGAATTGTGCAGTGGTGGGCAACGCTAATTAAAAAATTAGTTCCACAATTTCTAAAACGCTTATTAATTTTTTTAGGTCCACAATTTCAAAAGCATAAATGTCTAATGAAAATTAGGGAAAGCTAATCTAATCAGCTATTTATATATTTATATATTATATATACAGGTATATATATTTATATATAGCCGGCAGCGTTATGCAAAATTTGCACTACACTGCCAACTGAAAAGTAACAAAAATGATCCTAAAAGGATGAAATTACAAAAATCAAAGGATTTATTTAATACTTTACGTACATATATTCTATTCGGCCACGAAATTAACAAAAAATAGAATGAACTTTTAATCCCTAAAACCACTTTTAAATCTCAAATACACGGGTGTGTCGCCACCGCATTTATACATAAAAGTAACCCAAATACATAAAACTAACGACTCACCGTCGAATGGTCGACACAAAACACACAATAAAATCCTCCGGCCACGTTAATTTGGCTTGAAACAGCGGGGTTCTCTGCGGATTTATCCATTAGTAACCCAGCACAACCAACCAGCTGGACACAGAGTTAGCGTCTATAGGTAGTCAACAGATTTAATGAAAAGTAACTAAAATACATAAAAATAACGACTCACCGTCAAATGGTCGACACAAAACACACAATAAAATCCTCCGGCCGCGTTAATTTGGCTTGAAACAGCGGGGTTCTCTGCGGATTTATGAAGAGACCGAGCGCAGCCAGCTAGCCACAGAATTAGCCCCTGAGTTCACCTCTGACCCGGAAGATGTCAAGATGGAATAGTCCATTTTTAGTAGGGGGATAAAGAAATCGACCGTTTTTTTTATTGCGTATTTAATGATCGTTTTCATCGTAACTATAATTATTTTTATGTTAAATGTACATTAACAAGCAGGATCAATGTTAGGGATGTAGGTGACTGGCCGGGGCGCGGCGGGGCCGGGGCCCCATGCTGATGGGATCCCCAGGCAACGGCATCATTTACCTACATGGTAGATCCGAGTCTGTTCTCCCCTCTGCTCCCCCTCACACCCTCCCTCCTCTCTGCTCTTTACGGTGGGGAAAAAGGTAAAACAAGCAGCATAAGAGCTTGTAAATAAGTTTATTGGTTTTTACTGATAGATAATTAGTTATTAGCGGTACTGCATTTTAAATAAAAATAGCACAAATCCGCTTATGAATTATAAAAGTTAGTCAATCCACAAAAACGCTGACAAAAAGTTTAGGTCCACTGTGAGCGGATTAGCGCTTTAGCGCTATCTAGCGTTCATTTGCCCACCACTGGAATTGTGTATTAGAAATAACATGTTCAATGTCAGGAGTGTTAATACTATCAGAGTTTGACAGTGTTTAAAGAGTTTAAATAGTTATTCAAAACCTGTCAGGAAAGGGGATGTACTGATAGCTGTTATTATTGTATCCACCGCTAGGAGAGCTGTAGGCTACTGCATGTACAGAACGTAGAAGAGGGGTTGCAATAAAGAAGTTATCAAGCTAGCACACAAGGCTTCTTCCCAATGTTTTATTCTTACTAAGAATAACAACATTACAGACACAGTGGAGAAACAGCTCCCAGTAAGTTATTCACTCTTTTTCCCTTCATTATGTATGGAGTTAACATGCTAACAGTCCTTCCTGTAAACAGTTTGGACTGCGTGAAGCAGCACGAAGCTGCAGAGCTTGGACGTGCAATGAGCTAACATGCAAACAGACGGAGACAGGCTTGACCAGCTCAAAGTAAGAAATTAACTTTTTTTGGGGTTCCAAATGTACAGTACTGTATGTGTTGTTTGATAATTATGTAGGGTACTGTGTTAGGATAGGCAAAGTGCTTGGTAACTTGGTAACTGTTTTTTACCGTACATGTACGTGTATAAGTCAAAGTCAAAAAGTCAAAGTCAACTTTATTGTCAGAACTGCAATATGTACAGGACATACACAGGACCGAAATTGCGTTTCTCTCAGTCCCTCGGTGCAACAGTAACCATCTAAACACTAAACACTAAAACATTTAATACACATAAGCATAAAATAGTAAAAAAGTGTAACACTGTCCTGAGTTTTTTCATAATAGTATAAAAGTATGAAAATTTACACCAACACTGAAACACCAAACACCCCTAAAACACCAAACACCCAATGAACATAAGCATAAAATGAAATAATAAAAGTGTAATACTGTCCTGAGTTTTTGCATAGTAGTATGAAAAGTATAAAAACGTAAATCTATAAAATAAACTGAAGTTTCTAGCGTTGACATTTGCAAAGAGTGGCACAGCAGCATATAAGTTAATGTACACAGTATATGTATGAGGTAGTTGATGTTGGTATAGAGGCAAAGTGGCATATGCAGTGAGGCACATAAGGCACATTTGGCATCCTTAGATAAGGCTAGTCAGAGAATGCTGTATATGTATCTGCAGTAGTGTAGATAAAAGTAGTGTAAATGTAAACAGTAGTAATAAATGTAAAGCAGTAGTAATAAATGTAAACAGTATTAATAAATGTAAACAGTGAATGTAAACAGTAGTATGACTATAGGCAGTATAGTAGTATGACTATAGGCAGTAATGTAATATAAGTGGCGGCTCGTGTGTTTTTTGACTTACGACGATTTTCGTGTTACGAACGAGCGTAGGAACGGAACTCGTTCGTAATTCGGGGAATACCTGTATTAGTACAGAATTGTAAAACAGGAACTTTTGACTCACACTCAGCCACTGCTGGATCCACTTCAAGGGTTGGACGATGCTATTGCAACCATGCTTAACATGACACTTACTCACCTGAAGGGGGCAAATAAAATGGTACGGATGCTTTTTATTGATTTTTCCTCTGCTTTTAATTCCATTACTAAAATCATGATGTGGATGTAGCCCTGATCTTGTGGCTAATTGACATTTTAACAAATAGGTCACATCGGGTCAAAATAAATGGTGCATTGTCTGATGCAGTGGTGTCCTACACAGGTGCGCCTCAGGGTTGCATCTAATCACCTTTGTTGTTTGTTCTTTATACAAACGTGCCAAAATCACCATGAGAATCATCACATTATAAAGTTAGCTGACAACTCGGTTATCGTGTCTCTATTAAATGGCGATGTTCCGACAGACCAAGATAATGTACTGCTGGACGTTTTGGAGTGATGCCAGTCGATGTGCATAGACTTTAGGAAGGCTTCTGCCCCTCTCCTTCCTGTTATCATTAAGGGTCAGGTAGTGGAAGAGGTGCAATAATACAAGTACCTGAGCATAATGATAGACAAAAAAATTGACATTTGAGTCCCAGGTTAATGTAATCTGTCAGAAAGCCCACCAGAGGATGCATTTTCTCCAAAAGTTGAGGAGCTTAAAGGTTGATTGCATTTTTATGAAAACGTTTTACAGCTGTTTTATTGAATCTGTCCTCACTTTTTCGTTTCTTGGCTGGTTTGAGTTGTTGAACTTAAAAAAAAAACAATCTCTTGCAGGGTGTTATCAAATAATGTGGAAAAACTTTAGGAATTTCACTAAAGCCTGATTTGTGTTTGGACAGTTTTTGTCCTGTTGAGCTCTCTGAATTGACAAAAATAATAGCCTCATCCAAACCATCCACATGTCTGCTAGATCCCATTCCAACCAGACTGTTTAAAGAGGTGTTTCCCCTAATTAATGTCCACATTTTGAATCTACTTAATTTGTCTTAAATGAATGGTTACGTACCGCAGCGCTTTAAGGTGGCTGTAATTAAACTTTTACTTAAGAAGTCTGACCTCGATTCAGAAATTCTGGCCAATTATAGACCTATATCTAATCTAACTTTCGTCTCAGAAATTCTAGAAAAAATAGTTGCAGTTCAGTTGCGTGAACATCTGCAAAGAAATAATCTGTTTGAAGAGTTTCAGTCAGGGTTTAGAGCTCATCATAGCACAGAAACTGTACTAGTAAAAGTCACTAATGATATTCTCATGGCCTCAGACTATGGACTTGTGTCTATACTGGTGCTGTTGGACCTTAGTGCTGCATTTCATACAGTTTTATTTTTATTTTGGAAATGTATTCATTTCATTTAAAAACATGACAATTATACATACAATACAATAACAAAAAGTAAATTAAATAAAATGAAAGGTGGCAGAAGAAGAACTAGTCTTATGAAAACTGCCCCTTTTTACTCAATTCTAATGTAAATCAAATTATATATATAAAAAATTTAATTCAAAAAGAAAATAACAATCTAGCTAAATTAAAAACATAAAAACTCAAACATCTTAATCAAATCAGACAACAACTTAAGTAGATATATGTATTAACGATTCCCATATTCTTCCAAGAAACTCGTCTTTATCAGTCTCTTAAATGTACACAGTGATCTGGCATTCTTAACAGTATCTTCCAAACCATTCCACAATCCTATTCCCTGAATTATTGTGGATCGTTCCTTCAAACTAGTACTAAAATAAGGCTTCACAAACATCTCAATTCCTTTAAGAAAATATACACTCTCTCTTTTAACAAAATGTGTTTGAATATTGTCAGGCAACATGCCTTTATGTGCCTTATACATAAGCAACAAAATGTTATAATTAACCAAATCATAGAACTTCAAAATTTTCAGTTGATAAAATAAAGTAGTCGACGGATATCTATAGTTTTTTTTCATAATAATTCGTACAGCTCTTTTCTGTAAAATGAACAAAGGATTAGTTATAGTTTTACATGCTTTACCCCAGACTTCAATACAGTAAGCCAAATAAGGAACAACTATTGCATTATACAACATAAACAATGCTTTATCAGTGAAAAACTCTCTTACTTTATACAGAACTGCTATTGATCTGGATATTTTTGTTCTCAATTTGTTTATGTGAGGTCTCCATGTTAATTTCTCATCAATAATAACACCCAAAAATTTCACCTCACTAACTCTACAAATTTCAGTTCTGTCTACCAAAAATGGAGCGTGAACATCAGTTTTTCTGTTGCTATGTATCATGTAATAAGTTTTATCCAGATTTAATGATAACTTATTTAGACAAAACCAATTTTGGATTTTCACAAATTCTGACTGTATTAACTCCAGCATTTGTTCTGTATCATCACCCTTACAAATAAATGTTGTGTCGTCTGCAAATAAAACACATCTAAAAAAGTCTGACACATTAACCAAGTCATTTACATACAAATTAAATAACCTGGGTCCAAGTACTGAGCCCTGAGGCACTCCACATGTGATATTACTAAATTTGGATCTTATGTCATGAATTTGAACGAATTGTTTTCGATCTTCCAAATAACTATTTACCCACTTTAATGCTGTCCCTCTAATACCATATTTATATAGTTTGTCAAGAAGAATTCCATGATCTATAGTATCAAATGCCTTCCTTAAATCAACATAAATACTAATACAACTCGTCTTTTGATCAATTGCATTTGTTATTTGTTCCACCAATTCAACAAGTGCCATTGATGTAGACTTATTTTTTCTGAATCCATATTGACTGTTACTAAGTGTGTTTTGTTTATCAATGAATCGATCCAATCTTATCCCAAATAATTTCTCCAAAATTTTTGAAAATTGTGGCAACAGTGATATTGGTCTATAATTATTAAAGTCACGCTTATCCCCATTTTTAAAAAGTGGAACCACTTTGACTGTTTTCATGTTATTTGGAAATATTCCTGATTTGAATGACAGGTTACAGATGTGTACAAATGGCTCAATGACATAACTCATTATATTTTTTACAAACATCATATCCATGTCAACCCAATCCTTTGATTTTTTATCTGCAAGGTCACAATATCTACAGTTGATCACAATATTTTACAACAGAGGCTTGAATATGATATTGGGACTACAGAAACAACTCTAAAATGGTTTAAACCATATCTATCTGATGGACTCCAGTTTGTAAATGTAAATAAATCATCTTCATAGTCATGGAGTCCCTCAGGGCTCAGTGCTTGGGCCAATACGAGCCGGTCTGAGAAGCCCAGTCCTCACCTCGTTCTACAGGTGTGCAGTGGAGAGCGTCCTGTGCTCCAGTATCAATGTGTGGCATGGAGGCTGCACAGTTGCAGAGAGAAAAGCTCTGCAGAGAGTGGTGAAGGCTGCACAGAAGTCTGTGGGAGTCAGTCTCCCCACCATCACAGACATTTACACCTCCAGATGCAGAAAAAGAGCCACCTGCATCATGAAAGACCTCACTCACCCAGCACACTCACTCTTTGCACCACTCCCCTCGGGACGGAGGTTGAGGAGCATCAAATGTAGAACCACTAGACTGAGAAACAGCTTCTACCCTGAGGCTGTCAGACTCATGAATAAATAAATAATAAGAATAAACACTGCAAAATGTCACATCATGCTGATACTGATCTGTTTCTTGTTGCTGCGTTCATCTGTGACCATCTGCTCATGTTCGTGCTGCTGTTTATAATGATGTTTTTCTACTACATTAGGGCTTAGTGTATTACTAGCTGATGTGATGTCTCTCTTAGTTAATCCTAGATGTTATTATTGTATTTCTCTTGCATTTGTTGTTGGATGTAACTGGGACCCTGTGTACATAATCTCGTTTTCAACACATGTACTACATGCGGTGCAAATGACAATAAATTCTCTCTGACTCTGACTCTGACTCTGATACTCTTTACTTTATATATGCTTCCATTAGGTAAAGTTATTTAACAGCATGGGATACATTTTTATTGTTATGCTGATGATACACAGTTATATTTGTTCAGTAAACCCAATGAATCCAATCAGTTACTTAAACTACAAGCATGTCTTAAAGACATAAAAACCTGGATGACCTGTAATTTTATCCTTTTGAACTCAGACCAGACTGAGGTTTTGGTTTTTGGACCTGAGCATCTTAGTAATACATTTTTCAGTCTTTCGCCCTCCTTAGATGGCATTAATCTGGCCTCCAGTTCTAATGTTAAAAATCTTGGTGTTATTTTTGATCAGGACATGTCTTTTATCCCCTACATTAAAAATGTTTCTAGAACCGCCTTCTTCCACCTGCGTAATATTGCTAAAATTAGAAACATCTTAACTAAAAATTATGCAGAAAAACTGGTTCATGCATTTGTCACGTCTACACTGAACTATTGCAATGGTTTATTATCTGGGTGTCCAAATACTTCTTTAAAATGTCCTCAGTTGATCCAAAATGCTGCTGCCAGAGTCTTAACTGGAGTTAGTAGGAGAGCTCATATCTCTCCAGTTTTGGTTTCTCTCCACTGGCTCCCTGTCAAGTCCAGAATAGAATTCAAAATCCTACTTCTAACCTACAAAGCTCTCAACAACCTAGCTCCAGCTTATATTACAGATCTTATTGTTCCATATTTTCCTAACAGAGCACTTGCTTTCAGGCTGCAGGTTTACTTGTGGTTCCTAGAATTTACAAAACCAGAATGGGAGGCGGAGCTTTCAGTTGTCAGGCTCCTCTCTTGTGGAACCAACTTCCAATCTCTGTCCGTGAGGCTGACAGATTGTCCAGTTTTAAAACTAGGCTTAAGACGTTCCTTTTTGCTAAATCCTATAGTTAGGGTAAGCTTGGGTTTCCTGAGCTGTCCCTTAGTTCTGCTGCTATAGGCTTAGACTGCTGGAGGACAAACTTACCACACTTTTTCACTCTGCTACTGTCTTTACTTACTCTGCTCAACCTGTTTTGTATCTGTAATTATTTTTTCTATCCCTAACTTGTGTTTCTTTGTCTTTCAGGTACACCTGGACCTATATCTGGACCGAACATTCTGTGTTTGTTTGTCTCTCCTTTCTGTCCTCTCAACCAGCCGGTCAAAGCAGATGACCGCTTGTCCTGAGCCTGGTTCTACTGGAGGTTTCTTCTTTTTAAAAGAGAGTTTTTCCTTTCCACTGTTGCCATTGTGCTTGCTCAGGATGGGAGACTGCAACGAAGCCAAGATTCAACTTGTCTGCTGGATTCCTTAGATAGAGAACTTTACTAATTGTCTTTTATGTGAACGTTCCTGTAAAGCGCCCTGAGAAAACTTTGTTGTTATTTTGCGCTATATAAATAAACTGAATTGAATTGATTGAAAAATTATATGGCTTCAATTGAATGACATCATGGACCTATTTAAGTCCAGATCAGTATCCAAAGCCCAAACTCTCAAATCAAGAAGTATTTGGACTCATTTAACATCTTACCTCTCCATCAATCTGGTTTCAGGAAACAGCACTGAGGCAATGTGTTCAACATAATGGTACTTCTTCCTGTTATTTAACAGTCAACAATGGTGTACCACAAGGCTCAGTCTTAGGACCAACCCTCTTTACAATCTACATACTACATAGGTAATGTATGTCAGAGCATCCCTGATGCATCCTTACATTTCTATGCTGATGACACAGTTGTTTATTGTCAAGCTAAAACAGTTGCTAAGGCTTTCCAGCTTTTGCAATCTGCTTTTGACATCATCCAGTCAGATTTGTTCCGTCTCAAACTTGTCCTAAATGCTGATAAAACCAAAGGGATGCTTTTTTTCAAATAGGAAGTTGGTCCCAGCAGTTCTTCCTCTGATTTTATCCTCAAATGGTGTCCCTATTGAGTTTGTTGATTCCTATAAATATTTGGGTATCCTGGTCGATTCACATCTCTCTTTTAAACTCCACGTGGAAAACCTAGTGAAGAAACTGAAAGTTAAACTGGGTTTCTTTTTCAGAAACAGATCATGTCTAACACTGAATGCTAGGAAACACCTTGTATCTGTGACTTTCCTTCCCTCCATTGATTACGGTGACATTCTCTACATGAATGCTCCTACAAGCACCCTGCAGATGTTGGATGTTGTCTATCATGGTGCACTAAGATTCATAACTGGCTGTGATTATCGTACCCACCACTGCACCCTGTATTCACTGGTTAACTGGACATCATTAACCTCACGCAGACTCTTCCACTGGTACATTTTCATCTTTAAATCACTTCTTGGTCTGCTGCCTTCATACATCTCCTCCTACATGTCTCTGCATGAGTGCAGCTACAGCGTGCGCTCTCAGGACATGATTACCTGCAGTGTTCCCTCAGTGAGGACTGAATTAGGCAAAAGGGCCTTCTCCTTCTCCGCTCCTGTTTCCTGGAATATCTTACAAAAAGATCTGAAGCTCTCGACCTTGACTTCTTTAAATGGGTTTAAGAACCTTTAGTTTTCTACATTTGCCTTATAATCTATCTGTTTTGCTACTTTTACATATTTTTTAACGTTTAAAAAAATCTGTATGCCTTTCTTATGGTATACAGACACCATAGACTACAAGCATATCTTGTATCATACTGCTGTTGTCATCATTCTTTGTTGAAAACAGGTCTCTCTTGTAAATGAGTCCTCGAGGCTCAGTGGGATTAACCTGCCTAAAGGTTGAATGAAAAAAAGCCCAATTTTTTTGGGGTGGATTCCACCCATCCTCAATACACCCAGTTAAATATTCTGTCTTCAGGCAGAATATATGGCTTACCTAGGTGTAGAGCGAACAGATTAAAGAACTCTTTCATCCCCACAGTCATTGGTTTTTAAAACAAAATATAGATTTAAGGCCTTATCCTAGGATTGCTATGGAAATATTACAGTCCGACTCTTTTTTCTTCTTGTTAGTAACGTTTTTATATATTTTAATCTTGTTTTGAATGTATATTTTTATCCTGTTTTTTTTATTAATTTTGTCATGTTTTAAGTTTGTATGAATGTGCTGGCTGTTATCATCATCACTACTTACTGTAAATGAAAACTGTAATGAAATTTATTTTTATTTATTTATTTAATTTATTTATTTATTTAAAGACCTCACTCACCCTGCACACACACTTTTTGCCCCACTCCCTTCAGGAAGGAGGTTGAGGAGCATTAAGTGTAGAACCACTAGACTGAGGAACAGCTTCTACCCTGAGGCTGTTAGACTCATGAATAAATAAATAATAAGAATAAACACTGCAAAATATCACATCATGCTGATGCTGATCTGTTTTCTTGTTGCTGTGTTCATCTGTGACCATCTGCTCATACAGACTCATGTTCGTGCTGCTGTTTGTAATGATGTTTTTCTATTACATTAGTGCTTAGTGTATTTCTAGTTGATGTTTTTCTTAGTTAATCCTAGATGTTATTACTGTTTTTCTCTTACATTTTGTTGTTGAATGTAACTGGGACCCTGTGTACATAATCTCATTTCATCACATGTACCACATGCGGTGCAAATGACAATAAAGATTCTCTGACTCTCTCTGACTCTGACTTACTGTAAATTAATTGCCCTATGGGGACCTAATAAAGTGACGTGAAGTTAAGTCCATTGACCATTTTATTTTGATGTGATGATCATGATCATCACAACACATCAATATCATGATGTGATATTTTACAGTGATTATCCTGGTTAGATTTTTTTTTCATTTACCCTTTATTTATACAGGTAGTCTCATTGAGCCACAAGAACTCATTTTCAAGAGAGACCTGTTTAGGGAGAAGATGGTGGGGGTTAAGGGCCTTGCTCAGGGGCCCAGAGTGGGGCGAATGAGGGTGGAGGCAGGTGTGGGTGTTTCACCTTGATATTCATGAGTCAGCCTCAGGGTAGAAGCTGTTCCTCAGTCTAGTGGTTCTACACTTAATGCTCCTCAACCTCCTTCCTGAAGGGAGTGGGGCAACACGTGTGTGTGCTGGGTGAGTGGGGTCCTTCATGATGCTGTTTGCTCTCTTCCTGCGTCTGGAGGTGTCTGTGATGGTGGAAAGACTGAAGGCCCCCTCATAGCTCTGCGTTCGGCCATACGCCGCACTAAGCCGTACGTACGCAGAGACACAAGTGTACCATGTGCACCAAGCTCAAATTTCACAACCGCGTAAGCAAACGCGTTGTCTCACACTCACGGCACCAGACTGTTTTGTATGTGACACAAATGTATTAAATTCCCCCTCTTCATCCCTGATCTGGACTTTTCTTTTGTTTTTTTTTGCCAAAAGTCAAGCGATCGCTTCCTCCTCCGCTGACTCCATGACTGAAATGATGAGGAAATGAATGAATTTGTCGCGAGCGAATTAAACTCGTGTCCAACGTGGCTGCGCGAGGTTCTGCAAATTTCCTGGTGGGCTGTGGGCTGCAGGACCAGCGCTCCCTGTTTTTTTTTTTTAGAACTTTTTAATAAGATATAACACCGCTGCGGCTGAAGCTGTGTGAAGCTGCCGGCTCGCCTTTTTTTTCTCCCCCCGACCTGTCAATCAATTCAGTAGGCGTGTCAGCAAATGACCAATCAGCGAACGCTCTGCGCTGTGAATTTGGAGCGAAAACGCGAGAACGAACGCAGAGCTGTGCGGGCGAACACGCACGCACAGAACGCGCGCGTAGTACGGCGTACGGCCGAACGCAGAGCTATGGGGGGGCCTTTGACTCCAACATCTTCTGTGCAGCCTTCACCACTCTCTGCAAAGCTTTTCTTTATGCAGCTGTGCAGTCTCCATGCCACATGTTGATGCTGGAGATGATGGAAGAAGGCAGAGATGCCTTACCTTTTATTTTAAAAATGAGGGTGCAGTTTAGGACAATGAGGGCTTGGACTGTAATCACACCCTAGCTTTTACATGTAAGCTTTACAAAACTCTAGCAATAATTTTACACAAAGAAAACAGCAGCCAAGGTCATTTCTATTTTGAAAGCATAATGGAAAATAACAGTCTGATTCTGATTCAACCTTTAGATTTCTACTCATTATTTTGCACTACATTAATTTGCTAAACGTGTCATTTTTGATTGAGAAGATGTTGAGAAATTTTGTAAAATATTAGTTGAAGAATATACCTACGTTCAATCTGTGAACATTTTTGCCGATTAATTTTAGGCACACAGACAAACAAGTGAAAGTGTGAAACAATACAGAAAAACACAAGAGTTCTGCTTTCATACAAAGTACATTGCATCTAAAACAACAAGTGACAGACACACCATGCACTCATACAGAATGATGTGTTTAAGACACATATTGAAGGATTTATTTGCCAGAGAATCCTCATTGTTTGTTATCTATAATTCACATAAATTGATAATGTCCTTCATTGACAGCACTGCATCTGTATGGCTGATGGACATTATGGGCTGGCACAGACAATCTGAACATGAGAAAACAGTTTGAGTGCTTTTATAAATGGTTACTTATGCCATAGCCCCATTGATATGGCCTATTTTGCAATAAATTGGGTTGTATTTGGCCCCTTGGCTAAAATGAGTTTGACAGTCCTGCTGTAGATGAAGCAGCAGCTCTCTCATGTCTCATTTTCTGCTGCGGCAACAGAAGACATCTTGTCTTTAATCTCATCTGGCCTCATGCGCATACCAATGACTTTGGATCTACGCACACAGCTGAAGATGCCACTCAGTGCCAACAACAGCCAGCCCAGCGTGCTCCTCTGTCAACTGCAGTGTCTAAAACACACTCATGCATGGAATTGTGATTTCAGATAATGAGGACTATGCTGGTGGTATGGAACATAAAAGGAGCCAAAACACAATCTTCTGGCTATGAGACAGTGTTGTTACTCTTTGTACAAAAAACTGAGTGGGAGCTAAGGATGGGCATTTCAAGCACAAAGGACTATTCAACTGTGCTGGTGGAGATTTGATTATTATTCAAATACCGTCCACATAAAAGAAGACCAAGTGATAGCCATTCATGTTTTTCACAGTGGGTGTTTATTTTACCCATTGCTCACACAGTGCTTATGTATGCTTGTGTACAGAAAGTGTCAGCACAACAGAAAACAGCTTCTTAAGTTATCTCTGAAATAAGCTGTTAAAACTTCTGAGTACAGAGACATTTTCAACAAATATGACAGAAAGCATCACTGGCTTGAACATCATTTATCATGTTCTGATATGTGCTCAATAATCCAGGTAGATAAACCTAACAAGGTTGAGTCAGGTCCTCTGGATGGATTCTTCTTAGTGGAAATGTTTTGTTTGTACTTTGTAAATGTACAAAACGTTTAAATAAAGAAGAATCTGTCCAGAGGACCTGACTCAACCTTGTTAGATTATTTATCATGTTCATCCAACAGAGGCCAATGTTAGCAACAGCTTCATAATTTTGTATTTTTTAATAATAATAATAATTTTGCTATTTTATAGTTCTCTATTGAGATGACGGGGTCTATGTGGTTGGGATGAAGACATGGTGAATGATAGTCGTTTTGTCACCAGTCAAGCAGCTGAAAACACCCTCTTTGATAGAACCGAGGTTGCAGGTAAACACATCACAGACTATTTCATCAGTTTAATGGGTCTGTGTAAAAAAGTGGACCAATAATTCTGGTAGTAAAGGTGTCAGAAAATCATAACAAGAGACAAATTATTAATTATACTTTCAGTGATATGCCTGTCTTTATTATGATGAGGCAACAGTGCAGCAGATTGAATATTTTCCTCCATTTTCCCTCTTGACGGTCCCCAACAGCTTAGACTTAAACCAGAGAGGTGACTGTGAGCAGTAGTATGGTTTCATGCAAAGAAAAAGCAGAGATTGGATGGAGAAAATTTTCAGAAATGATTAAGGACAAAAGGGTGTAAGGGACCAGACGGTGGTCTCTGATACACCTTTGTCTTTTTGAACTGTCCAGTGATGCTTTTTGCTGATCCTATCAGTAAAACAGACATTTAATACAATTTATTCCATTAGTTGTAATCTGAGAACATATATAGTCACTCACAAAGAGACTATTGGCTTCTTTAATTTTATTCTAATGTAATCAAAAGAATAACATTTTGTCATTTTCATGATATGTGCTATTATGCTGCGTTATTCTGAAATGTGAAGCATTACTGTGTCACTTCTGCACTAACGATGGTGTTCACAAACTGTGTGAAAGTTGAAGGCTCGGGTCAAAGAGGCCCGGCCGTTTTGTTTAGAAATGGAGAAGACAGTTAATCCGTTGTTTTCATGAGAATGACTCCAGCACTCTCTGCCTCCTCTAAACATTTCTTTCTGCTCCTGAATCTCACCTTGAATTCTGATAACAGTGAACTCCTCGACTGGTTCTTTTGAACCAATCGGAGAGGGACAAGTCTCAGATCCTCTACTAAGGGTTAAGTTTTCCTGGAACCTCTAGTTCCTGTAAGGAAGAGGAGATGTGAACTTTCTCTTCAAGCTGTCGGACGTTTGGTCAAGAGCCAAAGACCTTTCGTTCTTCAGTAAGGGCTAATAACATGCTTGTTATCAGTCCACTTCGAACCGAGCGTAAGCTCAGAACTTTGAATTAAATTCCTTTCTGGAATAAGTTATCTTGAGCCAAAAAACCACGACTGCCACGACTTCTGCCGACTAAAGCAAGTATCACCGACACTGACAAGGTAAACACGTGTGGAGTCCAGCTTGGACTTGCGGGACCTACGACTCGTCAGTCCAAGGCTGATCACAGCTCTTTACCAGAACCGAGGCGGACGTCTTAAGGTAAAGGAGCAGCTGTTTGCTTACTGGAGGTGTGATGATATCTTAGCTGGACGCGTATGGAAGAGTGTCATCTGGTTTTATAAATGCAAGATAAACTTCCCTCTTTTTACAACCCCTCCATCTCTTATCCTATTTCATTTTCCCTCTCAATTTAAGCTGATAACTACATTTTAAGCTAAGAGCCACAGATAAAAAAGTAATATATGTCAACTCATTACTGAAGTCTGTTGTGTTACATTTAAGTGTGCTGATGCGTGTTAAATTGCAAGAAAGTGAAAATCTATCAATCAAGTGTAATGGTGTTAATTTCAGTTGATTTATTTTAAATAAATGGTAGTGTCTTTGGCATACCAACTAAAGTCAACGTTTGCATTGTCACTTAATGGCTTTATGGTTTATTTGTCCATCATAAACTGATCACAGAAACATTGGGTAAACTGAAAAAGAAAATAATCCGTGAAATACTTTTTAATCTGAAAAGTAAATAATTAAGGTAGAATAAGTAAATAATTAAGGTAGAGGGTGTCAGTTTTAATATTTTAATATTGACCTCCCTCATATATCCTCATTATATATCCTTCATATAATTTTGTATTTTTTTAATAATAATAATAATTTTGCTATTTTATAGTTCTCTATTGAGATGACGGGGTCTATGTGGTTGGGATGAAGACATGGTGAATGATAGTCATTTCATCACCAGTCAAGCAGCTGAAAACACCCTCTTTGATAGAACCGAGGTTGCAGGTAAACATATCACAGACTATTTCATCAGTTTAATGGGTCTG
Organism: Garcialebias charrua; assembly: GCA_038048925.1. Classification (NCBI taxonomy): domain Eukaryota; kingdom Metazoa; phylum Chordata; class Actinopteri; order Cyprinodontiformes; family Rivulidae; genus Garcialebias; species Garcialebias charrua. The sequence goes on from JBBPBX010019067.1 coordinate 19,311, forward strand.
TGTAAAAGAGTGGACCAATAATTCTGGTAGTAAAGGTGTCAGAAAATCATAACAAGAGACAAATGATTAATTATACTTTCAGTGATATGCCTGTCTTTATTACGATGAGGCAACAGTGCAGCAGATTGAATATTTTCCTCCATTTTCCCTCTTGACGGTCCCCAACAGCTTAGACTTAGACGAGAGGTGACTATTTGTGAGCAGTAGTATGGTTTCATGCCAAGAAAAAGCAGAGAGTGGATGGAGAGAATTTTCAGAAATGATTTAGGACAAAAGGGTAACAGTAAAGGTCAAAGAAAAAGTTTACAAGACAGTTGTGAGACCAGGAGAAAGAACTGGAAGTAGCAGAAATGAAGATTTTGAGTTTCTCCTTAGGAGTGACAAGGATGGATAAGATTAGGAATGAGATAATCAGAGGTACAGCACAGGTTGAACAACTGGGAGATGAAAGGCCAGACTGAGATGGCTAGGACATGTCCAGAGGAGGGACAGTGGGTATATTGGTAGAAGGATGTTAGAAATGCAGCTTCCAGGAAAAAGACAAAGAGAAGACATGGATGCAGTTAGAGAGGACATGGAGGTAG
>JBBPBX010019067.1:20601-44868 GCA_038048925.1 Garcialebias charrua
TCTCGGCTAAGGTTTATTAGCAGCTAACTCGGCTAAAAGTCACGGTCGCGTCTGAGATCTATCGTTTTAAGACAGTAAATCTTCCAAAACTCTCATTAATAAACCCTCCCCGAATAAAAATATGTTACCTGATCGCGCAGACATAATTTAAAACTACATAAATAGCGAACGCGTTTGCTCCGGCCTCTCGGCTAAGGTTTATTAGCAGCTATCTCGGCTAAAGATACCGGTCGCGCCTGACATATATCATTTTAAGACAGTAAATCATCCAAAACTCTCATTAATAAACCCTCCCTGAATAAAAAGAAATTACAGATGTTACCTGATCGCGCAGACACAGCCATAGAGAAGGATGCAGGAACACTCTTTCTTTGTTTTGGGTCCGTGTTGAAAACACTGTTGTTTTAGCCAAAGATTTAGCTTGGTCCGGTTGTTGGTGCAGCCGCGAACAGCACAGCAGGTACCTGAACCCCGGTAGGACATTTCAGTAAACGTTCCGTTTAAACAAAAGCTGTGTTTGCTCCGATAAAATGAATGAAAATAACTTTCAAAAACACCCGCGATCCATACTCCGCCTATGGAATACAGGCACTTCCGGTGTCGGACAGGAAGTACAATGCACATTCGCTTCTACAGTGACACCCCCAGGAATACTGTGGATAGTCTCTTTGTGAGTGACTATATATGTTCTCAGATTACAACTAATGGAATAAATTGTAGTAAATGTCTGTTTTACTGATAGGATCAGCAAAAAGCATCACTGGACAGTTCAAAAAGACAAAGGTGTATCAGAGACCACCGTCTGGTCCCTTACACCCTTTTGTCCTTAATCATTTCTGAAAATTTTCTCCATCCACTCTCTGCTTTTTCTTTGCATGAAACCATACTACTGCTCACAGTCACCTCTCTGGTTTAAGTCTAAGCTGTTGGGGACCGTCAAGAGGGAAAATGGAGGAAAATATTCAATCTGCTGCACTGTTGCCTCATCATAATAAAGACAGGCATATCACTGAAAGTATAATTAATAATTTGTCTCTTGTTATGATTTTCTGACACCTTTACTACCAGAATTATTGGTCCACTTTTTTACACAGACCCATTAAACTGATGAAATAGTCTGTGATGTGTTTACCTGCAACCTCGGTTCTATCAAAGAGGGTGTTTTCAGCTGCTTGACTGGTGACAAAACGACTATCATTCACCATGTCTTCATCCCAACCACATAGACCCCGTCATCTCAATAGAGAACTATAAAATAGCAAAATTATTATTATTATTAAAAAATACAAAATTATGAAGCTGTTGCTAACATTGGCCTCTGTTGGATGAACATGATTAATAATCTAACAAGGTTGAGTCAGGTCCTCTGGACAGATTCTTCTTTATTTAAACGTTTTGTACATTTACAAAGTACAAACAAAACATTTCCACTAAGAAGAATCCATCCAGAGGACCTGACTCAACCTTGTTAGGTTTATCTACCTGGATTATTGAGCACACATCAGAACATGATAAATGATGTTCAAGCCAGTGATGCTTTCTGTCATATTTGTTGAAAATGTCTCTGTACTCAGAAGTTTTAACAGCTTATTTCAGAGATAACTTAAGAAGCTGTTTTCTGTTGTGCTGACACTTTCTGTACACAAGCATACATAAGCACTGTGTGAGCAATGGGTAAAATAAACACCCACTGTGAAAAACATGAATGGCTATCACTTGGTCTTCTTTTATGTGGACGGTATTTGAATAATAATCAAATCTCCACCAGCACAGTTGAATAGTCCTTTGTGCTTGAAATGCCCATCCTTAGCTCCCACTCAGTTTTTTGTACAAAGAGTAACAACACTGTCTCATAGCCAGAAGATTGTGTTTTGGCTCCTTTTATGTTCCATACCACCAGCATAGTCCTCATTATCTGAAATCACAATTCCATGCATGAGTGTGTTTTAGACACTGCAGTTGACAGAGGAGCACGCTGGGCTGGCTGTTGTTGGCACTGAGTGGCATCTTCAGCTGTGTGCGTAGATCCAAAGTCATTGGTATGCGCATGAGGCCAGATGAGATTAAAGACAAGATGTCTTCTGTTGCCGCAGCAGAAAATGAGACATGAGAGAGCTGCTGCTTCATCTACAGCAGGACTGTCAAACTCATTTTAGCCAAGGGGCCAAATACAACCCAATTTATTGCAAAATAGGCCATATCAATGGGGCTATGGCATAAGTAACCATTTATAAAAGCACTCAAACTGTTTTCTCATGTTCAGATTGTCTGTGCCAGCCCATAATGTCCATCAGCCATACAGATGCAGTGCTGTCAATGAAGGACATTATCAATTTATGTGAATTATAGATAACAAACAATGAGGATTCTCTGGCAAATAAATCCTTCAATATGTGTCTTAAACACATCATTCTGTATGAGTGCATGGTGTGTCTGTCACTTGTTGTTTTAGATGCAATGTACTTTGTATGAAAGCAGAACTCTTGTGTTTTTCTGTATTGTTTCACACTTTCACTTGTTTGTCTGTGTGCCTAAAATTAATCGGCAAAAATGTTCACAGATTGAACGTAGGTATATTCTTCAACTAATATTTTACAAAATTTCTCAACATCTTCTCAATCAAAAATGACACGTTTAGCAAATTAATGTAGTGCAAAATAATGAGTAGAAATCTAAAGGTTGAATCAGAATCAGACTGTTATTTTCCATTATGCTTTCAAAATAGAAATGACCTTGGCTGCTGTTTTCTTTGTGTAAAATTATTGCTAGAGTTTTGTAAAGCTTACATGTAAAAGCTAGGGTGTGATTACAGTCCAAGCCCTCATTGTCCTAAACTGCACCCTCATTTTTAAAATAAAAGGTAAGGCATCTCTGCCTTCTTCCATCATCTCCAGCATCAACATGTGGCATGGAGACTGCACAGCTGCATAAAGAAAAGCTTTGCAGAGAGTGGTGAAGGCTGCACAGAAGATGTTGGAGTCAAGGCCCCCCCATAGCTCTGCGTTCGGCCGTACGCCGTACTACGCGCGCATTCTGTGCGTGCGTGTTCGCCCGCACAGCTCTGCGTTCGTTCTCGCGTTTTCGCTCCAAATTCACAGCGCAGAGCGTTCGCTGATTGGTCATTTGCTGACACGCCTACTGAATTGATTGACAGGTCGGGGGAGAAAAAAAGGTGAGCCGGCAGCTTCACACAGCTTCAGCCGCAGCGGTGTTATATCTTATTAAAAAGTTCTAAAAAAAAAAACAGGGAGCGCTGGTCCTGCAGCCCACAGCCCACCAGGAAATTTGCAGAACCTCGCGCAGCCACGTTGGACACGAGTTTAATTCGCTCGCGACAAATTCATTCATTTCCTCATCATTTCAGTCATGGAGTCAGCGGAGGAGGAAGCGATCGCTTGACTTTTGGCAAAAAAAAACAAAAGAAAAGTCCAGATCAGGGATGAAGAGGGGGAATTTAATACATTTGTGTCACATACAAAACAGTCTGGCGCCGTGAGTGTGAGACAACGCGTTTGCTTACGCGNTCTGTATCTGTTGATCAAATTCAACAAGAATTATAACTCATATAGTGCCACAATCAAAAATAAAACTAAAATCTGGGGAGTAGACTGTGATCATTTCCCATAATCTAATCTTTAGCAGTATTTTAGACTAGTGTTCCTTGCACCATGAGTCAGAAGGACGTCTGTGGAAGAGACCTGTCTCTTGTATGCCATTAATTTGTGAGTTACTGTAGTGAGGCTCAGAGTGTCTTCTTTGGGTTTACCTTACACAATGTTAAGGCAGAAGTCACAGAGTGTGGTGCAAAGCACTTCCTCTCTGACATCTGAAAAGTATTGGCAGGTTGGAACCGATACCAGATACTGAAACTATGCTGGTATCGGATATCGATACTGGATCGGATCGGTCCCATCCCTAGTCTTTCCACCATCACAGACACCTCCAGACGCAGGAAGAGAGCAAACAGCATCATGAAGGACCCCACTCACCCAGCACACACACGTGTTGCCCCGCTCCCCTCAGTCAGGAGGATGAGGTGCATTAAGTGTAGAACCACTAGACTGAGGAACAGCTTCTACCCTGAGGCTGACTCATGAATATCAAGGTGAAACACCCACACCTGCCTCCACCCTCATTCGCCCCACTCTGGGCCCCTGAGCAAGGCCCTTAACCCCCACCATCTTCTCCCTAAACAGGTCTCTCTTGAAAATGAGTTCTTGTGGCTCAATGAGACTACCTGTATAAATAAAGGGTAAATGAAAAAAAATCTAACCAGGATAATCACTGTAAAATATCACATCATGTTGCTGCTGATCTGTTTCATGTTGCTGTGTTCATTCGTGCTCATCTGCTCACACAGACTCATGTTTGTGCTGCTGTTCCATGTGTTGTTACTGTTACATTTACTTTTTTTGGATGTAACTGGGACCCATACACAATTTCGTTCCACCCACATGTACCACATGGAATGACAAATAAATAATCTTGAATTGTTTAGACATGAAGTTTTGTCGTACCTTTAGAACCAGTAGGGCTGAAAGTCTCAACTACGGTACTCCCTCTACCCACAAAAATTGTGTTTTAGGCATATAAAATCTAATTATAAAACATGTCTGAAAAATTATTATTTGAACAGCAGCAACACAAGAACTAAATATCACGATTGTATAAGTTTTAGTCCCACAAATGCAAACTGACATGTGGAACCCAAAAATAAAATGGTCAATGGACTTAACTTCACGTCACTTTATTAGGTCCCCATAGGTCAATTCATTTACAGTAAGTAGTGATGATGATAACAGCCAGCACATTCATACAAACTTAAAACGTGACAAAATTAATAAATAAAAAAACAGGATAAAAATATACATTCAAAACAAGATTAAAATATATAAAAACGTTACTAACAAGAAGAAAAAAGAGTCGGACTGTAATATTTCCATAGCAATCCTTCATCTATATTTTGTTTTAAAAACCAATGACTGTGGGGATGAAAGAGTTCTTTAATCTGTTCGCTCTACACCTAGGTAAGCCATATATTCTGCCTGAAGACAGAATATTTAACTGGGTGTATTGAGGATGGGTGGAATCCAACCCAAAAACAGGGCTTTTTTTTTCATTCATTCAACCTTTATTTAGGCAGGTTAATCCCACTGAGCCTCGAGGACTCATTTACAAGAGAGACCTGTTTTCAACAAAGAATGATGACAACAGCAGTATGATACAAGATATGCTTGTAGTCTATGGTGTCTGTATACCATAAGAAAGGCATACAGATTTTAACGTTAAAAAAGATGTAAAAGTAGCAAAACAGGCAAATGTAGAAAACTAAAGGTTCTTAAACCCATTTAAAGAAGTCAAGGTCGAGAGCTTCAGATCTTTTTGTAAGATATCCCAGGAAACAGGAGCGGAGAAGGAGAAGGCCCTTTTGCCTAATTCAGTCCTCACTGAGGGAACACTGCAGGTAATCATGTCCTGAGAGCGCACACTGTAGCTGCACTCATGCAGAGACATGTAGGAGGAGATGTATGAAGGCAGCAGACCAAGAAGTGATTTAAAGATGAAAATGTACCAGTGGAAGAGTCTGCGTGAGGTTAATGATGTCCAGTTAACCAGTGAATACAGGGTGCAGTGGTGGGTATGATAATCACAGCCAGTTATGAATCTTAGTGCACCATGATAGACAACATCCAACATCTGCAGGGTGCTTGTAGGAGCATTCATGTAGAGAATGTCACCGTAATCAATGGAGGGAAGGAAAGTCACAGATACAAGGTGTTTCCTAGCATTCAGTGTTAGACATGATCTGTTTCTGAAAAAGAAACCCAGTTTAACTTTCAGTTTCTTTACTAGGTTTTCCACGTGGAGTTTAAAAGAGAGATGTGAATCGACCAGGATACCCAAATATTTATAGGAATCAACAAACTCAATAGGGACACCATTTGAGGATAAAATCAGAGGAAGAACTGCTGGGACCAACTTCCTATTGAAAAAAAAAAATCATCCCTTTGGTTTTATGAGCATTTAGTACAAGTTTGAGACGGATCAAATCTGACTGGATGATGCCAAAAGCAGATTGCAAAAGCTGGAAAGCTTTAGCAACTGTTTTAGCTTGACAATAAACAACTGTGTCATCAGCATAGAAATGTAAGGATGCATCAGGGATGCTCTGACATACATTACCTATGTAGTATGTAGATTGTAAAGAGGGTTGGTCCTAAGACTGAGCCTTGTGGTACACCATTGTTGACTGTTAAATAACAGGAAGAAGTACCATTATGTTGAACACATTGCCTCAGTGCTGTTTCCTGAAACCAGATTGATGGAGAGGTAAGATGTTAAATGAGTCCAAATACTTCTTGATTTGAGAGTTTGGGCTTTGGATACTGATCTGGACTTAAATAGGTCCATGATGTCATTCAATTGAAGCCATATAATTTTTCAATCAATTCAATTCAGTTTATTTATAGCGCAAAATAACAACAAAGTTTTCTCAGGGCGCTTTACAGGAACGTTCACATAGAAAAGGCAATTAGTAAAGTTCTCTATTTAAGGAATCCAGCAGACAAGTTGAATCTTGGCTTCGTTGCAGTCTCCCATCCTGAGCAAGCACAATGGCAACAGTGGAAAGGAAAAACTCTCTTTTAAAAAGAAGAAACCTCCAGTAGAACCAGGCTCAGGACAAGCAGTCATCTGCTTTGACCGGCTGGTTGAGAGGACAGAAAGGAGAGACAAACAAACACAGAATGTTCGGTCCAGATATAGGTCCAGGTGTACCTGAAAGACAAAGAAACACAAGTTAGGGATAGAAAAAATAATTACAGATACAAAACAGGTTGAGCAGAGTAAGTAAAGACAGTAGCAGAGTGAAAAAGTGTGGTAAGTTTGTCCTCCAGCAGTCTAAGCCTATAGCAGCATAACTAAGGGACAGCTCAGGAAACCCAAGCTTACCCTAACTATAGGATTTAGCAAAAAGGAACGTCTTAAGCCTAGTTTTAAAACTGGACAATCTGTCAGCCTCACGGACAGAGATTGGAAGTTGGTTCCACAAGAGAGGAGCCTGACAACTGAAAGCTCCGCCTCCCATTCTGGTTTTGTAAATTCTAGGAACCACAAGTAAACCTGCAGCCTGAAAGCAAGTGCTCTGTTAGGAAAATATGGAACAATAAGATCTGTAATATAAGCTGGAGCTAGGTTGTTGAGAGCTTTGTAGGTTAGAAGTAGGATTTTGAATTCTATTCTGGACTTGACAGGGAGCCAGTGGAGAGAAACCAAAACTGGAGAGATATGAGCTCTCCTACTAACTCCAGTTAAGAATCTGGCAGCAGCATTTTGGATCAACTGAGGACATTTTAAAGAAGTATTTGGACACCCAGATAATAAACCATTGCAATAGTTCAGTGTAGACGTGACAAATGCATGAACCAGTTTTTCTGCATAATTTTTAGTTAAGATGTTTCTAATTTTAGCAATATTACGCAGGTGGAAGAAGGCGGTTCTAGAAACATTTTTAATGTAGGGGATAAAAGACATGTCCTGATCAAAAATAACACCAAGATTTTTAACATTAGAACTGGAGGCCAGATTAATGCCATCTAAGGAGGGCGAAAGACTGAAAAATGTATTACTAAGATGCTCAGGTCCAAAAACCAAAACCTCAGTCTGGTCTGTGTAAGGATTGGCTGAGTTCAAAAGGATAAAATTACAGGTCATCCAGGTTTTTATGTCTTTAAGACATGCTTGTAGTCTAAGTAACTGATTGGATTCATTGGGTTTACTGAACAAATATAACTGTGTATCATCAGCATAACAATAAAAATGTATCCCATGCTGTTAAATAACTTTACCTAATGGAAGCATATATAAAGTAAAGAGTATTGGCCCAAGCACTGAGCCCTGAGGGACTCCATGACTAAAGTTGGTGTATGAAGATGATTTATTTACATTTACAAACTGGAGTCCATCAGATAGATATGGTTTAAACCATTTTAGAGTTGTTTCTGTAGTCCCAATATCATATTCAAGCCTCTGTTGTAAAATATTGTGATCAACTGTAGATATTGTGACCTTGCAGATAAAAGATCAAAGGATTGGGTTGACATGGATATGATGTTTGTAAAAAATATAATGAGTTATGTCATTGAGCCATTTGTACACATCTGTAACCTGTCATTCAAATCAGGAATATTTCCAAACAACATGAAAACAGTCAAAGTGGTTCCACTTTTTAAAAATGGGGATAAGCGTGACTTTAATAATTATAGACCAATATCACTGTTGCCACAATTTTCAAAAATTTTGGAGAAATTATTTGGGATAAGATTGGATCGATTCATTGATAAACAAAACACACTTAGTAACAGTCAATATGGATTCAGAAAAAAAGTCTACATCAATGGCACTTGTTGAATTGGTGGAACAAATAACAAATGCAATTGATCAAAAGACGAGTTGTATTAGTATTTATGTTGATTTAAGGAAGGCATTTGATACTATAGATCATGGAATTCTTCTTGACAAACTATATAAATATGGTATTAGAGGGACAGCATTAAAGTGGGTAAATAGTTATTTGGAAGATCAAAAACAATTCGTTCAAATTCATGACATAAGATCCAAATTTAGTAATATCACATGTGGAGTGCCTCAGGGCTCAGTACTTGGACCCAGGTTATTTAATTTGTATGTAAATGACTTGGTTAATGTGTCAGACTTTTTTAGATGTGTTTTATTTGCAGACGACACAACATTTATTTGTAAGGGTGATGATACAGAACAAATGCTGAAGTTAATACAGTCAGAATTTGTGAAAATCCAAAATTGGTTTTGTCTAAATAAGTTATCATTAAATCTGGATAAAACTTATTACATGATACATAGCAACAGAAAAACTGATGTTCACGCTCCATTTTTGGTAGACAGAACTGAAATTTGTAGAGTTAGTGAGGTGAAATTTTTGGGTGTTATTATTGATGAGAAATTAACATGGAGACCTCACATAAACAAATTGAGAACAAAAATATCCAGATCAATAGCAGTTCTGTATAAAGTAAGAGAGTTTTTCACTGATAAAGCATTGTTTATGTTGTATAATGCAATAGTTGTTCCTTATTTGGCTTACTGTATTGAAGTCTGGGGTAAAGCATGTAAAACTATAACTAATCCTTTGTTCATTTTACAGAAAAGAGCTGTACGAATTATTATGAAAAAAAACTATAGATATCCGTCGACTACTTTATTTATCAACTGAAAATTTAAAGTTCTATGATTTGGTTAATTATAACATTTTGTTGCTTATGTATAAGGCACATAAAGGCATGTTGCCTGACAATATTCAAACACATTTTGTTAAAAGAGAGAGTGTATATTTTCTTAAAGGAATTGAGATGTTTGTGAAGCCTTATTTTAGTACTAGTTTGAAGGAACGATCCACAATAATTCAGGGAATAGGATTGTGGAATGGTTTGGAAGATACTGTTAAGAATGCCAGATCACTGTGTACATTTAAGAGACTGATAAAGACGAGTTTCTTGGAAGAATATGGGAATCGTTAATACATATATCTACTTAAGTTGTTGTCTGATTTGATTAAGATGTTTGAGTTTTTATGTTTTTAATTTAGCTAGATTGTTATTTTCTTTTTGAATTAAATTTTTTATATATATAATTTGATTTACATTAGAATTGAGTAAAAAGGGGCAGTTTTCATAAGACTAGTTCTTCTTCTGCCACCTTTCATTTTATTTAATTTACTTTTTGTTATTGTATTGTATGTATAATTGTCATGTTTTTAAATGAAATGAATAAATTTTCAACAAAAAAAAAACTGTATGAAATGCAGCACTAAGGTCCAACAGCACCAGTACAGACACAAGTCCATAGTCTGAGGCCATGAGAATATCATTAGTGACTTTTACTAGTACAGTTTCTGTGCTATGATGAGCTCTAAACCCTGACTGAAACTCTTCAAACAGATTATTTCTTTGTAGATGTTCACGCAACTGAACTGCAACTATTTTTTCTAGAATTTTTGAGACGAAAGTTAGATTAGATATAGGTCTATAATTGGCCAGAATTTCTGAATCGAGGTCAGACTTCTTAAGTAAAAGTTTAATTACAACCACCTTAAAGCGCTGCGGTACGTAACCATTCATTTAAGACAAATTAAGTAGATTCAAAATGTGGACATTAATTAGGGGAAACACCTCTTTAAACAGTCTGGTTGGAATGGGATCTAGCAGACATGTGGATGGTTTGGATGAGGCTATTATTTTTGTCAATTCAGAGAGCTCAACAGGACAAAAACTGTCCAAACACAAATCAGGCTTTAGTGAAATTCCTAAAGTTTTTCCACATTATTTGATAACACCCTGCAAGAGATTGTTTTTTTTTTAAGTTCAACAACTCAAACCAGCCAAGAAACGAAAAAGTGAGGACAGATTCAATAAAACAGCTGTAAAACATTTTCATAAAAATGCAATCAACCTTTAAGCTCCTCAACTTTTGGAGAAAATGCATCCTCTGGTGGGCTTTCTGACAGATTACATTAACCTGGGACTCAAATGTCAATTTTTTTGTCTATCATTATGCTCAGGTACTTGTATTATTGCACCTCTTCCACTACTTGACCCTTAATGATAACAGGAAGGAGAGGGGCAGAAGCCTTCCTAAAGTCTATGCACATCGACTGGCATCACTCCAAAACGTCCAGCAGTACATTATCTTGGTCTGTCGGAACATCGCCATTTAATAGAGACACGATAACCGAGTTGTCAGCTAACTTTATAATGTGATGATTCTCATGGTGATTTTGGCACGTTTGTATAAAGAACAAACAACAAAGGTGATTAGATGCAACCCTGAGGCGCACCTGTGGAGGACACCACAGCATCAGACAATGCACCATTTATTTTGACCCGATGTGACCTATTTGTTAAAATGTCAATTAGCCACAAGATCAGGGCTACATCCACATCATGATTTTAGTAATGGAATTAAAAGCAGAGGAAAAATCAATAAAAAGCATCCGTACCATTTTATTTGCCCCCTTCAGGTGAGTAAGTGTCATGTTAAGCATGGTTGCAATAGCATCGTCCAACCCTTGAAGTGGATCCAGCAGTGGCTGAGTGTGAGTCAAAAGTTCCTGTTTTACAATTCTGTACTAATACAGGTATTCCCCGAATTACGAACGACTTCCGTTCCTACGCTCGTTCGTAACACGAAAATCGTCGTAAGTCGGAAAACACACGAGCCGCCACTTATACACGTACATGTACGGTAAAAAACAGTTACCAAGTTACCAAGCACTTCGCCTATCCTAACACAGTACCCTACATAATTATCAAAAAACACATACAGTACATTTGGAACCCCAAAAAAAGTTAATTTCTTACTTTGAGCTGGTCAAGCCTGTCTCCGTCTGTTTGCATGTTAGCTCATTGCACGTCCGAGCTCTGCAGCTTTGTGCTGCTTCACGCAGTCCAAACTGTTTACAGGAAGGACTGTTAGCATGTTAACTCCATACATAATGAAGGGAAAAAGAGTGAATAACTTACTGGGAGCTGTTTCTCCACGGTGTCTGTAATGTTCTTATTCTTAGTAAGAATAAAACAATGGGAAGAAGCCTCGTGTGCTAGCTTGATATCTTCTTTATTGCAACCCCTCTTCTACGTTCTGTACATGCAGTATCCTACAGCTCTCCTAGCGGTGGATACAATAATAACAGCTATCAGTACATCCCCTTTCCTGACAGGTTTTGAATAACTATTCAAACTCTTTAAACACTGTCAAACTCTGATAGTATTAACACTCCTAACATTGAACATGTTATTTCTAATACACAATTCTGTTTCTTATCAAGAATGTTATTATTATTTTTTATTTTTTTCTACACAATGATTCATAATTGTTCTATGAGCCTCTCTGGAGGTTTCCTAGGTCGGGAAGACCTTCTCAGTGTCTCTGTTGTAGGTGAAGGTGAAAGAGGTTCATTATGGTGTTCATCTGATGTAACACTCTGTTGTTCAGATTCATCCTCTTCGACCTGATGGTTAGCATCTTGAACCTTTACCAGACTCCTCCGGTTTCTTCTGAACACTTGTCCATTTTCTGTCTTAACGGTAAACGAACTGGGTCCTACTTCATTTAGCACCGTTGCTTTTCTGTCCCAGAACTCAGGACCTGCAATCTTCATAACATCTCGTTCCTGAAGAGGTGCCAGACGTCTTGCCGTTTTGTCATAGTTCCTTTTCTGTCTGTACTTGAGTTTCATTCTTTTGTCCAAAAGCTTGTTGTCACGTTTATCATTCTCCTTTAAAACGTGTGGTAGTGTGGTACGAAGCTTGTGATTCATTAGTAGCTCAGCAGGTGATGACCCGCACTCCAGTGGTGAAGCTCGATAGCTTAGTAGAGCTAGGTTAGGGTCAGTCTTACTGTCTCTGGCTTTTTTAAACAGTCTCTTCACTATTTGGACCCCCTTTTCGGCTTGTCCATTTGCTTGTGGATACAAGGGACTAGACGTGATATGCTTAAATCCATATTGTTTTGCGAAGTCCCGAAACTCTACACAGTCATATTGTGGACCATTGTCACTGATGACACACTGTGGAATCCCATGTCTTGAAAAGAATCCCTTCATGTGTGTGATTACTGACTTTGCTGATGTACTAGGAAGTTGTACCGCTTCTGGATAATTAGAGTAGCAGTCAATCACCAGCAGAAAGTCCTTTCCATCCAGATGAAATAAGTCAGTGCCTACCTTTTGCCACGGTGTAGTAGGTAGCTCTGCTATCATCATTGGCTCTTTTGTTGGCTTGCAGTGATGTTTGAGGCATGTTTCACATTTTTGTATCATTTCCTCAATGTCCTTGTTGATGCCCAGCCAATAAACCGCTTCCCTTGCTCTGCGTTTGCATTTTTCTACACCCAAATGTCCCTCATGGATACGCTGAAGCATGTCCTTTTGTTGGAGTAATTGTAAATACATATTATCACATTTATATTCTTTAATACATTTTGTGTTTAAACTTATCCCTTTTTAACCTAGAAGTGAACAATGTAAGTGTTCTTTGTGACTAATGCTTGTGATGAGTTTGTGTGCAGGAAACCTGTTCGACCGGTAACACACCCTGGGCAAAACTGGCTGTTGGAATAGGTTCTCGTGCTGGCAGGGGGAAAAACAACTGTGTGCAGTTGTTTTCCACTCCATCTTGGAAGAATGTTGTTCAACATGTTGACGTGTACCTATGTGTGAACCAGTCTCAACCGGTTTTCCCCTCTCCCTTAGCGGTTGAGACATTGTGTAACTAGGGCATTCCTAAAACTCAATAAAAGACAAGGAGAGCAACTAAGAAGCAGAGCAAGTTAGCTCTCCTTGCAAGAAAGATACTCAAATCACTTGTGTCTTGTTCTCTGTTTTACAGCGTGGTGTTTTAATAATGTTTGGGGTTTAAACCTGACATTAACTTGGTCCTTCGAGCCGGATTCCAAGATACCTGACGATCCCAGTGGGTGAGTAGGTTACAGGCAAAATCTGTGGCCACAGTATTGATACCCTTTCCGGGACTGGAGTCCTCCTCACTGACTGGGGTCCGATGGTTGACGGAGTCCAGGAGAGACGTGACACAGAGTGGAGTGAGTATCGTTTTATTTTAAAACGAGTGAAGTGTGAAAACTGAGTAAAACAAACCCTGACAATTCTAGACTCTATCAGGTAAAAAGAAGTAGTTAAATTCCGTAGGAGGACAGACTCCTTTGACTTAGATAAACAACTAAAAACAGTCAATTAAATTCTGTGTAGGGCGGCGGAGCCCTCTACTTTAAGATAAATAGGAATAAAAAGCAGCGCTAAAATGTATGCATGTGTTTGTGAGTGTGAAAAGGAAATAAAAGTACCGCTTGGTTCTTTTGTTTCATACCAAAATAACAGGAAACAAACAGTGAAACCTTTTGGTGTCAGAGGCTAAGAAGAATCCGCTCATTTGAGTTGAAGTGATTCTTGCCATAAGGATCTTTTATCACTGTCCTGTTACTTAATAAATCCAGTATTAGTCACCCTATGTGAAACCCCCTACTGGATCCAAATCTAGTTCAAAATGGGTAAGGGACAAAGCAAAAATGCTCAAAAATGCATAGACAGTTTAACATGTAAAGACTGGAAGATAATGAAAAAAACAGACCCTGCAAGCGTACAACACCTACCCCTATGGATAAAAGAACACGACTTTGACGGTAGATTAACTATAAAAAACATAAGAGAACTTCAAACTAAAATAAAGACAAAGACCAAAGATAAACCTAACAAAATGAATAATGAAGGCTACCCCCATACAGAATTATGGATGCAAGTTGCAGAAAAAAGAGAAGAAGGTATGAGGAAGAGGAAGGAAAAAGAAAGTGAGCAGCAAAGAGAGGAGAGACAGACAGAACACGAGGAAACAAGGAAGAAAGCTGAAGAGAAAAGAGAGAGAGAGGAAGAGAGAGAAAAAGACGAGAAAAGAAATGTATATTTTTCTAAGAAAGAAGATGACATGTCTGGTTATTATAACTACCTGTTAAGGAAAGCGGTTAATGGTGAAGCCAGTGTGAATGATGGTAACTATAGACATGAAGAACAAAGAACTAAACTGACAATGACTCATGCAGATAGTGACAGAAACATAGACCCAACTGCACCACCAAACGAGCCACCACCTACCTATGAACCATCAGACTCTAGAGATAAAATACAGACCAGGTCAAAAGGATCCGTGGGAGACTGGAACCCCGCAATGACCCATAACCTCACTGGTATTCTTAAACTACCTAGTGCACCAATTAAAACAACTGAGACACCCACGACAGATACCTACCCCTTAATAGCCCTACCAGGTCCGGCAGACGAAAACGGGGGACAAACAACACAACTGGTCTACAGGACTTAGACTTTGGAAGACGTGAGAAAAACAGTTGAAGGGATACCACACCCTAAAGTAGATATAGAAGAATGTGTTCAGAGAATGGAAGACTTGAGAAGATCTTATCATTTGAACGGACTTGAGGTCCAACAGGTTTGGATGTGTTTGACAGGGCCCGACTGGCATTACATTAAGGGAGATTACAATCCTTTAGTAGATGCAGCAAACCCAGCTGATGGCTCTCTTCCACCTGGAAATCATGTGCTAGATCACAGAGTGAATGATCTTGTGGGAAGAGTCAGAAACAGGTATCAGAAAAGAGCGAATTACACAGAAATAGGCAGGTGCAAACAGAAACCAGATGAACCGTTTGACGAGTACAGAGTGAGACTTGAGACAGTTTTTAAAACCCATAGTGGGCTGGTTGATAGTGGACAAGTTAGAGGTCCGTACAGACAGCAGTTAAAAATGCCTTACATGCAGGTTCGGCGCCAGACATTCAGGGCTGGGTGAACCGCCATTACATAGGTTTGGGAGGAGGCACATTAGATGAATATGTTGATCACGCCCTCCATGCAGAAAAAGTTGTAAAAAGTAAGAAAAGAAAGAAAGCAGAAACAACCTCCGCAGTGTTTTACCAAGGAGAAGAACAAGAAGTTTATTATCAACAGCAGAGAGGCAGAGGCAGAGGTCGGAGTAGAGGAAGAAGCTTTGCCTTCCGGGGAAATAGGGGACGAGGGTTTGGTCCTCGTGGGTACAACCCCAGAGCATGTTGGTCCTGTGGAAAAGAAGGACACATGACTCGTGACTGTAAAACCATATCAAACACGAATACCCCTGCATGACAACAGTCCCTGAAACTGAACTTATTTGGATCAGAGATCCCAAGGGCAAATCATGTAAAATGTCAGTTCTTCTACTGCCAGACTGCCCGGTAAATTTATTGGGACGGGATGGCCTGGTGGAACTGTCATTGGCATTGATGCCTACAGAAGATGGGCTAACTGTGGTCAGAACCAAGAACACACCCACACCTTCAGCCCTAGCACTGCAGGGTGTGGGTCCGCCTAAGTATTACTACACATTAGATGTGCCAAACAAACCCCCAACTACAACGGGAGCTAAACTCCTGGATGAGGGAAAAAGCACTGTCCAAGTTCAAGACCAGGTGTCACCAGATGACCTCCATGTTACAATGTGGTACAAGAACTCTTCAGACCCTGATGTACCATATAAAGAGGAATTAGACAGAAAAACTCCAGCCAAGATTACCATTTCTTATGTGTACTCTGACAATGAGAACAACTCTGCAGCTGCAGTTATCTTGCCAGACACCCTAAACGCCATGTACAGAAATTATGGATCACCCCATATTTCTCTTTGTAAGGGTAAAAATAAACAATGGAAAGATCTAGGAAAAATGGTCACTTTGGGAGAGTACACAAAAGATTGGGTCGCTACTTCTGTGAACACATGGTATAGCCAGGACACAGAACTAAGCAAAAAGGCTTTGTTCTGGACAGCTACAGTACAACCAGGAGTACATTTAGATCAACAGAGCTGACAAATCTTTCTTTCTCAAGAAGAAGAAAACCTGTTAAAAAAACATTCCACCACAGCTGTGGTCAACAGGACCATCAGATGTTGGTTTTGTAAAAAAGATTTTACCTGTACAAATTAGATCTAGAACAGAATACAGACCAAGAGTGAAACAATATCCATTAAAACCAGATGCAATGGAAGGTATTGAGCCAGTGATAAAAGATTTACTAAAAGCAGGAGTGCTTGTGGAATGCTATGACTCACCTTGTAACACGCCTATTTTTCCAGTAAAAAAGGCCCCACCCTCTTCCGGCTGGAGGATGGTGCAAGATTTACAAGCAGTAAACAATGCGGTGATTCAAAGAGCTCCGTGTGTTCCGGATCCACACACCCTACTAAACTCTTTAAATCCTAAGGCTAATGTTTTCACTGTAGTGGACATAAGTAACGCCTTCTTTCCAGTTCCAATACATGAAGACAGCCAATTTTGGTTCTTTGCTGATCAAACTTTTATTGATGAGAAAATCATTAAAGAAATGCAGCAACAAGCACCTCTAAATGAACAAAAAATGTGGCTCTCAAAAGGAGCCAAACAAACAGATGGTCTTTTCACTTGTCCTGAAAACAAACCAATCCTACCAAAAAATCTCTATAAATGCGCAGCAATATTGAGCCATGGGAAGACTCATGTCTCAACAGGAGGGATGGTAGGCTTAGTGGGAAAACTCTACATAACTTATGGATTCAACTCTTATTCAAAAAATTTTTGTAAAGCATGTTTAATCTGTATGAAACACAATTCTCAGGGGAACCTGAGACCCAAAAGAGGTCAGTTTCCTAAACCAGTATATCCATTCCAACAACTACGTATGGATTTCATAGAACTAAACACCCAGATGCATTAACAGTGGCAAAAGCCCTTTGTAAAGACATAATACCGAGATTTGGTATACCAGAAAAAATCTATAGTGATAATGGCACACATTTTGTAAATCAGGTCATTACAAAAATAGGACAAGCCTTACACATAGATTTAAAACACCATTGCAGTTACCACCCTCAAAGTGCAGGACTGGTGGAAAGGAAAAATGGTACAATAAAGAACAGACTTAAAAAATGCATGGAAGAAACAGGAAGGCCTTGGACTCAATGCTTAGACCTTGTAAAAATGCACATAAACATTACCAGTACCACAGGCCTAACTCCCTTTGAAACTCTGTATGGAAGACCATATAAACTCCCATTGTTCAAAAATACCTGGGAGACGAATGAAGAAATGACACTTGCTGACTACATGAGAAAGATGTTAGAAAAACAACAAAAACAGCAAAACACTGACAATGATCCTACTCTTATTTCTCAACAGGACGACCAGCTGGTACAGCCAGGAGATTGGGTCTTGATTAAAAGCATTAAAAAGAAACACTGGCATTC
This sequence comes from Garcialebias charrua, assembly GCA_038048925.1. Taxonomy (NCBI): domain Eukaryota; kingdom Metazoa; phylum Chordata; class Actinopteri; order Cyprinodontiformes; family Rivulidae; genus Garcialebias; species Garcialebias charrua. The sequence continues at coordinate 38,472 of JBBPBX010019067.1, forward strand.
ACCCAAGTGGGAGGGACCTTTCCAGGTACTCTTGACCACAAACACGTCACTAAAAATAGCTGAACGAAGCACGTGGGTCCACTTAAGCCATTGCAAACTTATGATTCAAAACAAGGATGAATAAACTGATTGCTAAGAGCAAAAATGACTAAAATAGACTTTTTCATTAGCTTCTTTTGCCTAAACTGTACTTTTGTGTTTTGTGGTCCTCATAATTTGGTATACAGTTTAAATAAAATAGGAAATTAGAACTGAATTTAGGAATTCTTCGTTCAGCTCACAGAGGGAGTCCGTTGTTCAAAGGGGGCTGTACTGTATTTATAGTATACAGTCATCTCAAATCGGTGAAGATTATCCACAACTCTGTGAGCTACTAGGAAGAAAACCTAGTTCAGCATTATGAGGACCACAGACCAAAATAAAGGTTTAACAGCCGTAGCATTTACAAAAAAGAAGCGTGCCCAGCCGTGTCAGTACACCATACCCCAATCCTTGCATGAGAACCCAGACGAAACTTCTACAGAGGGAAGAACCATTTGTGTGTTATCATACTCCCACGTTCATTGAATCTGTGTGGTTAAATTTAAACAGCATAACGGTGGGAGGATACAATGGAAACCAATGGCCAGGCTATGATTGGTATTTAAGCACAATCCACTGGTGGGAAAGTGCAAGCTGGGGTGACGTATTTACTACTACAAGTGACAGTTGGACGCCACAACCGGACAACTTAAAGGCCCAGAACTGGTCTAAAATATTGAATATAAACTTGACCAATGTCCAAGGACAACAATACCTGGTCTTTAATTTCAATACAACTTTAATGCCACTAGCCAAAACAAATATAGCTTCAGGGATATATAACTCAACGCCTTGTTACCATCTTTCACTATATGTATATAGACCCCAAGCTAATGATCCCTACATCTTCTTTAAAGTATGTAACAATATTACAATAGATGAAACCTTTGAACACGCACCCCTAGTCATAGGAGACACAACTACAATGTTTATAAAAAACAAACCATTTGACAAAACAGATGACTGGTTCTCTTTTACTTCTGGAATTTCTGGAAACAAAAATAATTGGTTGTTGTTAGCTGAACAAGCAGCCAACATGTCAAAACAAGATTGTGTAGTGTGTATGGGCCCTAGGCCCATACTTAAGATAATACCAGCTACTCTTAGCTCTGACTGCCTGATAAACGTGATGAACCAAGCAGTACCTGATACAAACTGCATCTATTGGGACTCAGTGTACCCTCTTTCTCCTCCAGACAAACAGAAACCGCTGTTCTCTAAAGTCGTCGCAGCAGCTAATTTTACCTGCATCAACAGAACAGGAAAAGGAGCGCAGATAGGAAATCTTAACAGAACCTGGTGTGAAACAGTTATCACAGTTAAAAGTAAATTTAAACCACAGTCTCGCAGTGACATCTGGTGGTGGTGTGGGGATGAGAGACTTTTTGACAGACTGCCTCAGAACACTACTGGTCTGTGTGCAGCAGTTTCACTCCTCCTCCCCATATCCATCTATCCCATGAATGAGAATACCTTGACAACTGAAGTTAGACCAGTATTGCAAACTATTTGGAGTAAGAGATCCAAGAGAGATGTGTCACCACCAGGTCATGATCCTACATACATAGATGCTATAGGAATACCCAGAGGGGTTCCTGATGAATATAAATTAGCAAATCAAGTGGCAGCAGGATTTGAAAGTATCCTTCTTTTCATTACTGTAAATAAAAACGTAGACAGAATCAACTACATCCACTACAACGTTCAGAGATTGAGCAACTACACTGTGGCTGGATTTGAGGCGGTACATGAGCAGTTGTCAGCTACCTCTTTAATGGCTTTCCAGAACCGCATTGCGGTGGACATGATTTTGGCAGAGAAAGGCGGAGTTTGTGCCATCTTTGGTCAACAATGTTGCACTTTTGTGCCCAACAACACGGCGACAGATGGCAGCTTGACCAAAGCGTTGGATGGACTGCGTGCACTTAGTGTCAAAATGAAAGACCATTCTGGGGTTGACACCTCCATGTGGGATCCCTTTGGGGAGTATTTTGGCAGATGGAGTGGCCTCATTTCCTCCATTCTTGTCTCCATAGCAGTGCTTGCAGCAATCCTGATTTTGTGTGGGTGTTGTTGTATTCCATGTCTTAGAGCGATGTTTACTCGCCTTATTAACACAGCTATTGCTCCCCTGGAAAAGCAGCTGTACACGCTGCTTCCTGTTAATGAAAATACTGATGATTTAACTGATTATGAGATCCACTTTCCTGAACCTAATTCTGCCCTGGACTCAGATGATGATAATGTCCAGGCAACTAAGGGCTAACCTCTGAGTGTAAACATTTCTTGTAGATGACCTCATAGCAGAAAATCTATTGAAGATGCTGTTGAGCGACTGGAGAACCTGTAAATGTGATAAACAGGAGGGAAATGTTGGAGTAATTGTAAATACATATTATCACATTTATATTCTTTAATACATTTTGTGTTTAAACTTATCCCTTTTTAACCTAGAAGTGAACAATGTAAGTGTTCTTTGTGACTAATGCTTGTGATGAGTTTGTGTGCAGGAAACCTGTTCGACCGGTAACACACCCTGGGCAAAACTGGCTGTTGGAATAGGTTCTCGTGCTGGCAGGGGGAAAAACAACTGTGTGCAGTTGTTTTCCACTCCATCTTGGAAGAATGTTGTTCAACATGTTGACGTGTACCTATGTGTGAACCAGTCTCAACCGGTTTTCCCCTCTCCCTTAGCGGTTGAGACATTGTGTAACTAAGGCATTCCTAAAACTCAATAAAAGACAAGGAGAGCAACTAAGAAGCAGAGCGGGTTGGCTCTCCTTGCAAGAAAGATACTCAAATCACTTGTGTCTTGTTCTGTGTTTTATAGCGTGGTGTTTTAATAATGTTTGGGGTTTAAACCTGACACCTTTCGCATGGATTGAGGAATGACAATCCTGTTCTGTCTCAGCAGCAGTCCATTGGTCAAACACAAATCTTCACGAACAAGGTAAAACCCTGAGTAGACCCCTTTGGACCAACCATTTTGGATTTGATGGGACACTTTTTATAGCAAAGGATTTTTTGCTGTTTCCTGTACAATTTTCTGCAACATTACATCTGATGCAGGGAGTGTGGCAGTCACCATGTTTACATGTGTTTCTGCATCCTCAGATACAGAGATGCCCAGCTTGTCATTGCTTGGTGCTGGTGCTCGTGACAGTGCATCTGCCAACACTATGTACTTTCCTGGCGTGTAAATTAGATCAAAGTCATAACGTTGCAAAAACATCATCATGCGCTGTATTCTTGGCGACATATCGTTTAAATTCTTTTTTCTGATCGATATCAGTGGTTTGTGATCAGTTTCTGCAGTAAACGTTGGTAGTCCATACACATAACTGTGAAATTTACCACAACCATACACTAGGCCCAATGTTTCTTTTTCAATTTGAGCGTAGCGTTGTTCAGTTTCAGTCATTGATCTGGATACATATGCTACCGGTTGCCATTTATCTTCATTCATTTGGAGCAGCACAGCACCCAGTCCATCTTTTGATGCATCTGTTGAAATTTTTGTTGGTTTTGATGTATCAAAGAAGGTGAGTATTGTCTCTTTAGCTACAGTTTCCTTTAGCATTTTCCATTCTTTTTCATGTCTGGCTGTCCACTCGAACACTCTTTTGTGTTGTAACAGCTCCCTGAGACATGCTGTCTTTAAGGAAAGATTAGGAATGAACTTACCCAGGAAGTTGATCATTCCCATGGCTCTTAAGACACCTTTTTTGTCAGTGGGTGCAGGCATGTTTAATATTGCTTGCACTTTCGCCTGATCAGGTTCCACTCCATCACTTGTGACCTTGTCACCTAAGAAGGTCATCTGTGTGACTCCAAAAAGGCATTTGTCTTTATTTAGTTTCAGTCCACTCTTTTTTACTCTCCACAATAGCTTCTCCAGCCTGTCATCATGTTGTTGTTTTGTTTTACCCCAGACCACAAGGTCGTCTATGTTTATGTTTATTAAATGTTTATGTTTATTAAATTTGTTCATTTTCTTTACAAAAGAAACAATACAAGACAATCCCATAAATGATAATGTACAAAATATAAAAAAATGAAAGGTAGCAGAAAGAAGAATGAATCTTATTATATCTGCCCCTTTTTTCCAACAATCAGATTAAACAATAATAATCTTCAACCAACAGTACAAAATGACTAACTCTTTCTAATTTTCTAACTAATACAATACACATTACGCTATTTACATTCACATTACGCTATGTAGACTCTGGTGCCTTCCAGTCCTTCTATTATGGTCTCCATTGCTCTGTGGAAAATTTCAGGTGCTGATTTTATACCAAAAGATAATCTTAGGAAACAATAATGCCCATATGGTGTGAGGTAGTGTATCTGCTGCTTTCTGGGTCCAGCCTCAGTTGCCAAAAACCCTGTGAAGCGTCCAGCTTGCTAAAAAACTTAGCTCCTGTCATGTCACTCAATATTTCTTCTCTTTTTGGGATCTGATAATGCTCTCTTTTAATATTTTCATTAAGATCTTTAGGATGAAGACAGACTCTTAATGCACCTGTGTTCTTTTTCTTGAAACATGTTATGGAGTTCACCCAGTCTGTAGGCTCCTCTACTGGTTCAATGACACCCATTTTTGTCATTCTTTCTAATTCTCTTTTTAGATCCGCCCTGAGTGGTGCAGGAACTCTCCTTGGCGCATGCACTACTGGAATACTGTAGCGTCATCTTTGAGCTGAATTTTGTAAGTATAGGGTAGTGTTCCCTGTCCCTCCAAGACTGAATGAAATTTATTTACAATGTCTGTGCTTCCTTCACGCTGGTGGTGGTCCAGTCTTTTGTCTTGTTCAGATACTTCTATATTGTCAGCATTAATCTGATAGATCCTCTTGACCAGTCCTAGGTCTTCGGATGTTTTGTCTCCTATGAGAGACTCATGTCCATTAGGCACAATGGTAAACAGTAGATTATGCTTTTTGCCTTTTACTGTTACATTCAGTCTGCAGCCACCTTTTGTTTGTATAGGTTGGTTGTTATAAGCCTTCAGAGGTGGTGAGACTTTTTCTGACTGAATTTTTGGCTTTTCCTTTAATGTGTTGAAATCCCTTTCGCTGATTAAGTTGACTTTGGCCCCAGTGTCAATTTTGAATGTCACTATGGTCCCATTAACTAATAGTGGAGCAGTCCATTTGTCTTCTGCGACCACATTTACAGCTTTAACAGCGTCTGCTTTTGAAGACTGAGCTGGCATCTTCATGTTGTGACACCATTTTGATGTTTTGTTTTGTTTTGTTTTTGTTTTAAACGTTTATTCATTTCATTTCAATTAAAAAAACACACAAATACAATTACAGATACAAATAAATAAAATACATATAAAATGAAAGGAGGCAGAAGAAGAATGATATCTTATCATATCTGCCCCTTCTTAACAAATCAATGGCCCTCATTCATGAAACTGTTCGTATTCTAATCCTACGTTTCTCCTACTTTTGTTCTTACGAAGCGTTCGTAAGAACATGCCACGTCAGATCCAACAAACTCTTCTATGATGAGGAAACGTGTGTAAATGGCTGCGTAAACATGATGAATCCCACCTGTTCTAATCAGCTGCGCGTGCCCGCGGAAATGTCATTTACATAAATTCCACCCCTCAAAACACCATATAAGGATCTAGTTTCCTGCCTCTGACAGCAGGAAGTGTCCATTCATTCAAACTCAAGAAGTAAAAAGAAGAACTTTACGCTCTGAGTTCTGCTCAGAACGGCTGGAGGTGGTCGCGCACTGCTACCCCCCCCCGCTCCCGCTCCCCCCCCGCAAGTGTCGGATGTGTTCTTGAACAGAAGCATTTTATATATGACGAGTAGGGATGAGGACATGTTGTTTAAAGTGTCTCGAAACTACAGTTCACTTCATATTAATATGGTGCATGTTCTCCCGTGGGTCATACTGTATCAGACATCAAGAATAAATGGTTTGATCTGAAAATGGCTTCAGAAAAACGTCTCGCCGCAGCACGGACAGCAGGTGGTCAGGAGGTGGTCAAGGAATGTTGTGCCGACATGACAGCAGGAGGAGGTGCTCGCGCCGTGAGTGGCACGGGTTGGAGGTGGTCGCGCTGAGCGATGCACGGGTTGGAGGTGGTCGCGCTGAGCGTGGCACGGCTGGAGGTGGTCGCGCTGAGCGTGGCACGGCTGGAGGTGGTCGCGCTGAGCGTGGCACGGCTGGAGGTGGTCGCGCTGAGCGTGGCACGGCTGGAGGTGGTCGCGCTGAGCGTGGCACGGCTGGAGGTGGTCGCGCTGAGCGTGGCACGGCTGGAGGTGGTCGCGCTGAGCGTGGCACGGCTGGA
>JBBPBX010019068.1:0-35883 GCA_038048925.1 Garcialebias charrua
GTTACCCTTAAGGCACATAGACCCGTTGCAGATGAGGCTTGAGACAATTTCACACACACCAATAAATTGCACAGTAGTTTAATTAAATAATGCGAAGTTAAAATGTTAACATATTTCACAATTTTAAAAAGGTAGTTACTCAATTCAATAATACAAGTGCAATACAGTAATATGTTAAAAAGGGAAAAACCCACACACACAGTCTCTCTCAGTAGTCCAGAGTCCGCCCTGGTGAGATCTGCTGCACCCAAAGAGACGTCACTCCAACTGACACCTGTGTGATTAGTTGAGCTGGCATCAGTCGGCTCAGCTCGGCCCGCAGGACGCGTGGCGTAGCCCACGCCACGCCGTCCAGACAGCGGGCACCAAACAGTCCCAGGACCAGCCGGCAGGCGAGGGACGACCCGGATGGGGGCAGAACCAGTCGGGACAATCCGGACCGCAGCAGACACATGGCCACGAACAAACAGGAAGCAGAACAAACAGCAGCAGCACCGTGTTCCACCTCAACAGGAGAGGGAAACAGGAAACTCGTACATTTGGTCGATCATCGCGACCTGGTACACAACGCTAGCGCGACACAGCAGCAGACGCTGAGGTCTGCCCCGGAAGGCGGGTGACGTGTGCTCAACATACCTGTCAAGTTTTGGATTTAAAAATAAGGGAAATTTTCTGCCGGGTACTTTGAGCCATCCCACTACCCAACCAAAGTCCAGGACCCCTTACATTTTAAGACAGGTTTACAAGAAATCTAAAATAACTACCTATCAGCCACTTACAAACCAGTTATGTTTGTGTGTCTATCTAACATTCAAACCTATTTTGTGAAAAGGATTAGTTGCTATAATTTAAAGGGAATGGAAATGTTTGTTAAACCTAAGTTTAGAACCAGTTTAAAGGGTAGGTCTACTACAATAAGAGGAATTGATCTTTGGAATGGACTAGAGGACAATGTAAAAATGTGAAGTCCATACTAATATTTAAGAAAATTATTAAAACTATTTTATTGAAGAGTTACATTTAAGTTGATTCTAATATAACAAATTATATTAGATATTTTGATGTGACTGTATATCTCTGATGAGACTGTATTATTTTGTATTACAAATAAGTATATTTATGTTTGAATTGATAGTTTGAATTGATTGTTTGATAAGGAGCAGATATGATAAGAAATGTTTTCTTCTTCTGCTTCCTTTCATTTTATGTTATGTTTAATTTTTCTTTTTAAAAAATTGTCATTGTTTTTAATATGAAATGAATAAAATTATACAATACAATACAATGTGATCACAATCTGATAGGCCTACCTTTGTGCTTGACGGATTTTTCATGCAGTCGGACACTGCGGTAAAGTTAGTTTTACGTTGGAAGTTGGATATTCGAGCTCCGTGGCTTCAGGGGTGCGTTGCTCTCGTCAGTCCGCTTCATGGAGTCTGATTTCGGCAGTCTGACGGACACCGTTCCTTCCCCCATGAGACACTAAAGTAGCAGTTACAAATCTTACAAAACGCGTAATTGTGCCCCCCACCCTACTCTTCTTTTAGGAAAAGTAAATTTGCTCTCCCATTTTTCAAGATATGGTAAATGGTAAATGGAGCTTGAGGAGCCCCAAAGCGCTTTACAATACCAGCCATCCACCCATTCATTCAGACATTCATACACCGGTAGTGGTAGCCTGCCTTGCAAGGCGCCATCCAGACCTACCGGGAGCAACTCTGGGTTAAGTGTCTTGCCCAAGGACACAACGACACATGGTGGGCGGACGCGGGATTCGAACCTCCAACCTTCTGATCAGGGGTCGACTGCCATTACCACTGTGCCACGGCCGCCCACGAAATATTTACACGAAGTCTTAACTTTTTTGTCAGGGACGCATTTTCTCTCGTTTCATTCATCCATTTCTGATGTGTTTTTCCGGGTTCCGCTGCCAGCACAAACATCGCGAGAACTTCCAAGGCTACTGCAGGTGGCAGTTCTCGCGAGGCTAGTGACATAATTCAGAGGCACTGGAATGTTTAAAAAAAATAATATTATAATACGGGAAATTTCCGGGAAAATAATAATTTGGGATGACGACGGGAAAGAGGGGTAAAATACGGTAGTTTCCCGGCCAAAACGGGAGATTTGACAGGTATGGTGCTCAACCCTGAGGACTTGCCCCTTTTTATCCAGGAAGCAGCCCCAGACCCACCAATCACATCTCTGCATTTGTGGTGCATTTAATGACCGCAGGTCATCCTGCCACACATGTTTAACACTTCATGACAGTCTGAGACCCAGGTTAGCTCAGGGTGAGGGATGCAAACAGGTTGATTTGAACAGAATGAATTTCAACTGTGCAGACAACCTTCACACACAGTGGAGCCAAGAATTAAACCCAACCAGGATTTCTACGACTTGAGAGAATTGCAGAACTGAATATTCACTCCCAGAAATTCAGCTTACTCTATAAACTAGATCAATAGATTAATAGACTGTCATATTTGTGACCATCAAATCAGGGATTGAGTCAAATTTTTGTAAAACTAAACCCATTTTGAGATTCTTGGATTTTTAAGCTACATTTTGACAACTGGATTATCCTGAAATCATTAGCAGTTCTTGCTTTTTCCTGTAAAATGCGACAAGTTTTAAGAGTTTTGGGGAAAAAGCTTGGAAAAAATAAAAATACATATTCTAAGTTATCAAAAAAGGCGTTCAATACAGTATATTCTATGTATATTCTAAGTTATGCGTTTGTCAAGACAAATCAAGTCACATCTCTGAAAACTTAGTGTTTAACTTTTTTTTAGTTAAGATTTTAGAGGTATATTGCAAATCAAATGCTATTTTTTACTTTTTAATCAATACTGAGACCAGATTAGGTGGAGTCTTCTGAAGAAGTCAAAGGTCTAGCATTTGTGACCACCTCTGACTTCAGATTGAGACCATCTGATGTTTAGGAATGACAGAGCTGTAGCTGTACTGGTCAAACCCTCTATAAACGTTTTGAACGATGGCCTGTGACATCTCAATTTGTCACACTCTTATGGATCAGTCTCAGCATCCATCCATTCTTTACCTGCTTCTTTCTTTTCAGGCCACTGGGTTCACTGGTACTCATGTTCAGCTATCACTGTGCGAGAGGCGGGGTACACCCTGGACCGATTACTAGTCCATCACAGGACTCTCAGCTGCTACCTCATGATGTATTAAATAATCTGTAATACTGACTGAATTATGGGCAGCTGATGTTGATGATCTGTGGCAGCCATCTTAAGTTGGATTACCTCCAAAGGTTAATAATCAGAGATCAACATCCAATGACTTAATATTCTAGAAGCTTAAATAAAATCCACCCACATGTTCACACTCGCGTGCACACACACGGATATGCTTTGTGTTCCTGTAATGATGTGTTCTGTGGGGCTCTGCCTTCTGACTGACCTCTTCTGCTCAGTGGGAGGAAGAACGTGCCTCAAATCAAATCGCTGATTGGAATCTGTTGGATCCAAAGTCTGACCTATTTCTATCATTCACCAGTACTATCCACTGGTATTCAGACAGTTACACCAACACTAAATATGCATTGATGGTGTAATAATATAGGCACTTAGTCAGTTTTCTGATCTTACCTATACTTGGATGTAAATTTGAGCAGGGTTTAGACTGACACAAATTTTCATCAAATTTCACGGGTTCTCTCTTTTTCATTTTAATATCAATAAATGTATGACTAGGTGGTGAGATGTAAATTGACAGAAAACGTTATTTATGTTGGTACAGCAGAACTGAACCATTTAATAACAAAATCATAAAATTACATCAAAACATATTTACAGATTGGATTGATCAGAATTTCCTATAACTGTTCAGCAGATTTAAACATAGAGACAACCGACAAGTTAAGGGTCTTATATTAACTTTTCTGCAGGCACATAAACTTAAAATTTAGTTACTGGCAAAATACAGGTAGTCCCCGATTTACGAGCGAGATCCGTTACGAGGCGCTCGTAAACCGGAAATCTCGTAATTTGGAACGGCCGCCATTTCGCTCGTAAATCCGGAAATCCGCTCGTAAATTGGAACGGTTTTCGCTAGCGCACCTAAAAACACTATTTTCATCTAAAAACTACTTTTGAGTGCATAAAAATGATCGGAAACGTGTGTTTATATGCTTAACTAGCTAACTGAAGTGAAAAAACACATGAAAACTCAGTATTTTTTTCGTTTTTTCCAAAAATGTGCAGCTTGTAAGTCTGGAACCTCGCAGATCAGAGCGCTCGTAAATCGGGGACTACCTGTATGTAGTTTAGGAGAAGTATCAGCATGAGGAGGAGGATAAAAAGAAAATGAGTCTTAGGGTTATTCTGTGAGGATGTGCTGTAAACCAGAGGTCGCATACTTTCTGGCAGACGATCGCTAGCCGTCGGTCCACTTGGCAAAACATCTAATGACTTGTTACCTTCAAAGATGATCAATCTTCTCGGGTCCAGTTGTTGTGTTCACCGTTTCAGTGTCTCCTGACGTCCGTGTTAATCAGTCCAGAACAGCGGGTTTCCTGGTTGGTTTTTCAGAATAAAAGTGTTCTTGGATGAGAACACTCATTGTAGTCGGAGCTTAGAAGCTCAAAGTCTGTTTCCACAGCGAGCTTGCTGTTAAACCTGGCTGAGAAATGCAGACCTTTTGGCTCATGGTCGGACGTTATCAGCTTCAAAGAGAAAGTTCACATCTCAACTTCCTCACCAGACTCTTAGAGAGCAGGAAGTTAGAGTTTTTGTAGAGGGCTTAACCCCGTCAAATCCATCCTGCTCATTGGTTGTTTACCAGAGAACGGGAGTGACTTTGCAGGTCAGAGAGTTGAAGTCTGAAAGACGGCAGGAAGATAGTTTAGAGAATAGAGGGAATAGGCTATATGCCACGGACTTCCGTTCCAGCACTTCCGCATTCATTACACATGCGGCGCACTTCCGGTTTGCAGTCAACACGGTGTTAGCGATGGCGTTCTTCACGAGATCTCTGCAGGACTTGCCGACAGTCACTGTTAATAATGTCTACAGAATAATTCAGACCTTCTCTAAAGCGCCCACATCTAAGAAGGATAAAGGATTTAAGCTTTGTGTCCAACTACATAAATAAATATGAAGGTAAGTCGGTATTTGTTTTCAGTTCACCAAACTGCCTCATGTAGGCTAACACAGCTAACATAGTTAGCCTTGCTAATCTGTTGAGTAAACGTGTTTTGTCTGTACAATGTTTTCTTATTAACACAAATGTTAGTTTCAAACAAGGAGGCAGGAGAAGTCACAGTTAGGGCTGAGTGTTTACAGTCCATGAGGAAGAGAGCCAGAAGCCCCACTGTTTGAGTCAAAGCCACCTGACAGTTCAGTTTCAAACAAGGAGGCAGGAGATTTAGAGCAGATTTAGAAACAAAAGTTATTTTAATTCAAGTTTGTGTACAAAAGTTGAGCTGAAGTCAAACCTGTTAAATCACTGTTTGTAGCAGGCCTTAATAAGAGATGTTTTCTTTCACTGCACAGGACACGGCAGGTGTTGGTGATGATGAGGGAACCCCTGGTCCATCCTAGATGTTTGTGAGACGTGGGAAGACACCACCGCTACAGCTCAAACATGAGGGAAGCAGTGAGGAGCTGAGATTGGATCCAAATACAAACAAGTTGTTCCACTGAGGCACTGTAATCTGACTGATTACATGTTTTTAAATCTCCAAAAGCAGTCGAGGAAGCTGGGAGTTAGTCAGAAGATGTAATAATAATAATATAATTTAAACAGTGTTTAAATATTGTGCCTCATTTAGCTTGACTCATACGTTTTGTACAGTAATGTAACATTATCATCAAATTTCTTTTTAATAAAATGGCTAAAACGACTCTAAGCCTGTCTTAAACCAAAATACAGTACACATTTTTTTTGGGTGATAATACATCAATGAAGACAAAAGTCAGAATGTTTTGAACATTTTATTTTCTTACAAGTAGTAAGTAGTGTGACTGTAGTGTCAGGGTAGTCCTTGAAGTCTGCAGGTAGATTTTTATGTATCTGCTCTTCAGGTAGAGCCGAGTACTGTCAATACAAAGTTGCTGTGAAAATCCGTCTGACCGTGGACTGATGGACACCGTACGGGTCAGCAAGGTCCCGTTGCTTTGATCCAAGGTCAAGGTCATTTAAGAACAGGAAGAACTCAACGGGCTGCAGGGTATGAGTTGACGGGGTGGTGTGGTTAAATAATCAATAAATAACACTGAACAACTGGTAATAACTAATAATTAAATCTCAATGTCACTACAGTACTTGTGCAATAACCTGTCACACAACCTGTGTAATGTTGATTATGTGCATACATATATATGCACATAAAGTTTTAAATATATATATATATAAATATATACACATATATATAATAATATATTATTATATATACTGTATGTGTATATATTTATATATATATATATTTAAAACTTTATGTGCATGTTAGCTTATATTACTAGCTTGAAATACTTGCAGTAGTTAATTCAAATTCATCCTGCTGCATCGTTATATCCGTCTCTCTTCAGGACTTTGTGAATATTATAATTACTTTTTCACTGTGCATGCTTTTAGTATACATACAGTAGTTTGTTCTTTGATTTTTAGCAAGTCAAATCTGCTCTTCTCATCCTGAGCACTTCATTGTACTGTTAACTCTGTGTTAACCTGTATAAGACAAATAAACACAAGTTGAACTTGATGGGGAGTTCCTCTCAGTTCTTGGTGAACACCGACCATGAATGGCAGAGCAGAGCAGTCATGGGCCAGCAGGAACACATCAGGAGGTCAGATGATGCAAACCTGAAAAAAAAACAAGTGTTCATATTTACCTACAAGTAAAAAACCAAACAGAGAACTCTTTATGAGAGTTATGCTTTAAAATAAATAATTACATCTCAGGAAATTAAATGTTTAATTGGAGTGAAACAGTTCTGGTTTCATATTAAAGGAAACAGCAGAGAATATTTCAGAGGTGTAACAGCCCTGAAGTTACTAAGAGTTTACAAACATATTTACAGATTAGAAAACATATGTTAAAATCTGAATATTATTTTAAAAGTATGTAGTTACAAACTTTTATTAAATCACTCATCATGACTCCAACATTAAATCTACAAGTGCAGGATGTGGAGTCGAGTGATAATCGTGTTTCTTCACTGCGGCGTTTCTTACTGAGCTGCAGCTGCTGTGTTCTCCTCCTCGCTGTCCTCTCTGCTTCTCTCCCAAAGCCCCGGTCATGGAAGTGGAAGGGACAATTATTCCACTGGAACAATGCAGGTACAGCTCATTTTTAACCACTGTTTGATGCTGGCTCTTGAATATTCTGAGGTTTAAAACGCCAGCTACAACCGAGTGTTAGCTTTAAGGCTAACTCGGTTAGCCACGAACTCTGGCATTAAAATATAAAAAACTAAGCGCTCTATTGTACCTGCTATTCACTGGACACAACGGCACACAACAAATCTCTCTTGTTGTACCAGTAGCTCGCAGATAATTTACCTTTTGTGTCTTTTACATGTCTAGTTCTAGAAGCTACCGCTAACAACAACAGTAGTAGATGAGAGCCGGAAGTGAAGCGCACGGGTCACATTTTAACGGAAGTACGTCACCACTACCCGTGGCATATAGGCTATTGTTTCTAGAATGAAAGGAGACAGGATGGCAACTTATGTCTACGAATTGATCACTCTGTCCCTAAACATTTCAAACAAATACTAACGGATTATTCTGACTTGTTCTTCAACTTTAGACATAGTTCTTCTGAATAGAACATACAGTTTGATTCATTATATGAAGAAGTGATCAACGCCTTAACAGGATAAACCATGATCAATACAGTATATTGAAGAATAACCACTGCTCATATGAATAACAAATAACCATAAAATGACAAAAGTTATTCTGTTGATCAATTCTGCATTATCACAAATTAAAAGGAAGTCTCTTCTGAAATAATTTGTCCTTTGATTCAAAATAAATGTAAATAAAACAGCGATTTTGTCCTTCACTGTAGGTTTTCAGAGAAAAGGAGATTCACTTGAGAGCTTCAATGAAAAGGTGAATTCAGGTGTTTTCACCGAGAGTCCAGAGACCAGGGTGTTCCGCTACAATGGAATTGAACCATTAGCTGTTGGTCTATAATTTATGCAAGAACAATTCAGGAGAGCTGGACGTCTATTCTCTAAAACTGGATTCATCTGTTTGAGTGAAAATCATAAACACCTTTTAGTTTGCGTGGATAAAACTCCAGGATTTTTAATGACTGAGTAAAAAAGTGTGTGTGAAGAGTAGCTGTGGGTTTGACCCGGTGCTGTTTTGACCAGGGAGGAGTCTCTGATGACGTGTCCCTGACGGCGTACGTTGCTGCTGCCATGTTGGAGATGGACGGAAGCCCCTCTGTAAGTTGAACGACACCCTCCTTCCTTATCAAAACTCTGGCATGCAGCCTCATTGTGTTTTTGTGTCAGGACCCTGTGGTGCAGAACTGCCTGAAGTGTCTGAAGGCTGTTGTGGACCAAGGGCTGGACAACCTGTACACCACAGCCCTGCTGTCCTACACCTACAGTCTGGCTGGAGACCAGGAGATGAGGAAGAAACTGATCACGCAGCTGAACCAGAAGGCCATCACCAAGGGTACGAGCATCAGACTTTGATAGATCCTGTTCTTTAGATCAAACAGGGTGCACACTCAGACCTGATAATCATCATGGATTGAAAACACCTGACTCTAACTTCAACTTCAGATTAACTGATAATCCTAGAGGTTCACATACTTTTACCACTCACAAATATTTAATATTGGATCATTTTCCTCAATTAATAAACGGCCAATTATAATTCTGTCTCATTTGTTCAACTGGGTTCTCTTTATCTACTTTTAGGACTTGTGTGAAAATCTGATGATGATTTAGATCAAATTTATGTAGAAATATGGACAATTGTAAAGGGTTCACAAACTTTCAAGCACCACTGTATGTGCTATCATTTGGGGCATACAAATGGTCTTTTAGTGTTTCAGTGTTCAGACACTGAAAAAGGCTTCGTGCTCCCGCGGCGGCTTAGTCGGTCTGTACGGTGCTCATGACTCTGAATGCATTAACTGTTAATACAAAGTTAGATTTTGGATACAAATATCTCTGGGAGGTTGTAGGTACCTTGTATTTGTTTCATTTTGAAAGCATGCACTAGTCCGTGACACCTCCCCACCCCACCCCCATCATGCCGGTTGTATGCTTGAAAAAATGATAAATTGTGAACCACCCCTTGGCAAGATGCACAATGTTGGCCAATTTTTTTTTCTCAATATTACTTTAAAAGCACTGAAAAAAGGTCAGAATTTGCCTGATTATTGCTCTTTTCAGGATTGTAGCTGGTAGAGGATCATGTCAGCTTCCTTAAGTTAGTCTGTAGTTAAAAATGTATAAAAGAAAATATTTAGAATTATAATGTTGGAAATAAAACCACGAGCCTTAACAGGATTAGTTGTAATCCACTCCTGAAGTGTCTTGATCTGTTCTCAGTTCTGTCAGATATCACCTGATTTACTGACATAACTCTGTTGTTGTACCTGACAGAAGGCACCACCCACTGGGAGAGAGTGGAAACTTCTGAGTATGGTCTGGACTCTCTGAATGTGGAGATGACCTCCTACGTTTTGCTTGCTCTGCTCACCTCCCCCCCCATGGAGGGCTTCGGTTTGGATTACACCTCTGGAATCGTCCACTGGCTCATTCAGCAGCAGAACCCATACGGTGGCTTCTCCTCCACACAGGTAACACAGGACTTTTTAATGTCCAAGGGAGGGATCTTAACTCTGAACCAAGCTGAACTAAAGTGAACCTCTCTGCTCCACAGGACACAGTGGTGGCCCTCCAGGCTCTGGCTAAATACGCCGCTGCCACCTACATCCCGCAGGGCACAACTACAGTGACGGTGACATCTTTAGGAGGCCTGAACAAAGTGTTCACGGTGAATCAGGCCAATAGGCTGCTGTACCAGGAGGAGAAGCTTAGCGAGGTGCCCGGAGAGTACAACATCACGGCTGAGGGCCAGAGCTGTGTGCTGACACAGGTGGGCCCCGATCTGAGTCGTCCACCATAGGAAACCAAGAACGCCAACAGGCTGACAAATAAAACATCAAGACAGTCATTTTGTAGACCCAAAGTTGTTTACACCAGAGATTAAAGGGATAGTTTGGTCATTTTTGAGGTTATCAGTAGTTAGTACTAGAACCTGACCGATATGGAAATTTTGGCTATTGCTGATAGTTATTGGAAGGGGAAGGTGACCACTGATANCCACCATAAGAAACCAAGAACGCCAACAGGCTGACAACTAAAACACCAAGACGGTCATTTTGTAGACCCAAAGTTTACACCAGAGGTTAAAGGGATAGTTTGGTCATTTTTGAGGTTATCAGTAGTTAGTACTAGAACCCGACCGATATGGAAATTTTGGCTATTGCTGATAGTTATTGGAAGGGGAAGGCGACCACTGATATAATCGCTGATTTTTTTTTTAGCTTTGTCAACCCCCAAAAGTCTTAAACAGTGAGTGGAGCGAGCTTGTTTCTTTAGCGCAGCTGTTAGCAACCATGAAGCCAAGTAAATCAGATCCACGCTTTATTTAGTCCCACAGTAGATTTAAGTGGTGCACTGGTTATAAAAAGTCCTAATGTGCGTTCACTTTTTCTATCCTCCACTGTTCACCATGAACTTATGAAGTGTTAGAAAAATATAAATTAAACAAAGAAACACCCTTCCCTGTTCATTGTTTAAACAGTCAGTCACGTATAATGAATGTCTAATTAGCACTGACCACAGTGGCGTTTATTTTTCTTTGCAGAGAAATTAAGATTTCAAATAATGCATTTCATTGAGGATGACAAAGATCACGTTACTAAAGGCTCCCCCATAGCTCTGCGTTCGGCCGTACGCCGTACTATGCGCGCGTTCTGTGCGTGCGCGTTCGCCCGCACAGCTCTGCATTCGTTCTCGCGTTTTCGCTCCAAATTCACAGCGCAGATTGTTCGCTGATCGGTCATTTGTTGACACGCCTACTGAATTGATTGACAGGTCGGGGGGAGAAAAAAAAAGGCGAGCCGGCAGCTTCACACAGCTTCAGCCGCAGCGGTGTTCTAATATATCTTATTAAAAAGTTCTAAAAAATAAAAAAAAACAGGGAGCACTGGTCCTGCAGCCCACAGCCCACCAGGAAATTTGCAGAACCTCGCGCAGCCACGTTGGACACCAGTTTAATTTGCTCGCGACAAATTCATTCATTTCCTCATCGTTTCAGTCATGGAGTCAGCGGAGGAGGAAGCGATCACTTGACTTTTGGCAAAAAAACAAAAGAAAAGGCCAGATCAAGGATGAAAAAGGAGAATTTAATACATTTGTGTCACATACAAAACAGTCTGGCGCCGGGCAGTTTATTGTGAGACACGCGTTTGTGTACGTGGTCGTAAAACTTGAGCTTGGTGCGTACATGGTACGCTTGTGCCTCTGCGTACGTACGGCGTACATACGGCGTAGTAAGACCGCCGAATGCAGAGCTGTGAGGGGGCCTTAACACTGGATGTCCTCACAAACTGGAAGCTCATTCTGACAGGACTGTTGCTATAACTACTGACAACAGGGCTAATGTCATGAAGGCAGTGCAACTGAACACAGTTAGCTTGCTAACTTGAGAGGCATGTAGCTAACGACAAGCTGGTTGAAGGATTGAAGGGATTTTATTAGTTTTTTTAATTTTACAGATCAGTTACAATAAACTTACACCCTGTTCTACAAAATATGCCACACAGTATTGTTCAAAGTCAAAGTCAAAGTCAACTTTATTGTCAGATCTGCAATATGTACTGTACAGGACATACACAGGACCGAAATTGCGTTTCTCTCAGTCCCTCGGTGCAACAGTAAACATCTAAACATTGAAACACTGAAACATATAATAATAGACATAAGCATAAAATAGTAAAACTAACACTGTCCTGAGTTTTTTGCATAGTGGTATAAGAGTATGAAAATTTACACCAACTCTAAAACTAAAACATTAAACATTTAATGAACATAATACTGTCCTGAGTTTTTGCATACTAGTATAAAAAAAGAGTATAAAAAGTATAACTAAAATAAACTAAAGGTTTCTAGCATTGACATTTGCAAAGTGGCAAAGCAGCGTATGAGTCAATGTACACAGTATATGTATGAGGTAGTAGTTGATGTTGTTATAGAGGCAAAAAGTGGCATATGCAGTAAGGCACATTGGGCATCCCTAAATAAGACCGTTCAGAGCACACTGTATATGTACCAGCAGTGGTGTAGATATTAGAGTAGTGTAAATAAATGTAAACAGTAGTAATTACATGTAAGCAGTAGTAATAAAAGTAAACAGTATTAATAAATGTAAACAGAGAATGTAAACAGTATTATGATTATAGGCAGTGATGTAATACAGACATTAGTGCAAGTATGAGAATTAGTGCAAACTGTATGAGCACATGACCGAGAGTTTAGTGAAAAACTTTGTGTTGAGTGATAATGTGTGAGAAAGTTTTAGTGTTAAGGCAGTTCAAATGGGAGGGGGGGCAGAGCAGGCAGAGTGTTTAGCATTCTGACTGCCTGATGAACAGAGCTGTCTCTCAGTCTGCTGGTTCGAGCCTGGAGACTCCTCAGTCTCCTCCCTGATGGCAGTAGTCTGAAGCAGCTGTGTAGTGGGTGTGTGGGATCACCTGCCATGCGGTGGGCTTTCCGAGTGAGGCGTTTGCTGTGTAAGTCCTGCAGTGAGGGCAAGGAGGTGCCCACGATCTTCTCAGCTGCTCTCACAATGCGCTGGAGGCTCTTGCGGCAGGATGCAGTACATGCACCAAACCACACAGTGATGCAGCTGGTCAGGACACTTTCTATGGCACCTCTGTAGAAGGTGCTCATGATGGGGGTTGAAGCTCCAGCCCTTTTCAGCTTGCGGAGAAAGTAGAGACGCTGGTGAGCCTTCTTTGCCAGTGCTGCAGTGTTCCTGCTCCAGGACAGGTCCTTTGAGACGTGCACTCCCAGGAACTTGGTGCTGTCTACTCTCTCCACTGCGGTGCTGTTGATGGTCAGAGGGGCATGTTGGGCATCCTTCTTCCTGAAGTCCACAACAATCTCCTTTGTCTTCTCCACGTTGAGAGTGAGATTGTTGTGTCCGCACCACAAGGCCAGGCGGCTCACCTCGTTCCTGTAGTCCGTCTCATCGTTGTTGCTGATGAGACCCACCACTGTTGTGTCGTCCGCAAACTTGATGAAGTGGTTGGAGCTGTACGATGGTGTGCAGTCGTGTGTTAGCAGGGTGAATAGAAGGGGGCTCAGCACACATCCTTGTGGGGCCCCTGTGTTCAATGTGATGGTGCTAGATGTGTTACTCCCGACCCGCACTGTCTGTGGTCTCCCGGTCAGGAAGTCTAGCAGCCAGTTACACATTGAGGTGTTCAGCCCCAGACTGTCCAGTTTAAGGATGAGCTGTTGGGGGATGATGGTGTTAAATGCCGAGCTGAAGTCGATGAACAACATTCTAACATAGGAGTCCTTCGTGTCCAGATGTGTGAGAGCTGTGTGAAGGGCAGAGGAGATGGCATCGTCGGTTGAGCGATTAGGTCGGTATGCAAATTGGAAGGGATCCAGGGAGTCAGGGAGGACAGATGTGATGCTTTTCATGACTAGCCGTTCAAAGCACTTCATCAGGATGGGGGTGAGTGCTACTGGGCGATAGTCATTGAGGCATGCGGGCGTTGCCTTCTTTGGGACAGGGATGATGGTGGTGGCTTTGAAACAGGTGGGGACGATGGCCTGGCTCAGTGAGATGTTAAAGATGTCCGTGAAGACCGCTGCGAGTTCCCCTGCACAGTCCTTCAGCACACGACCAGGTATGTTGTCAGGACCAGAGGCCTTCCGGGCGTTAATCTTGATGAATGATCGCCTTACGCTGTCTGAGGACAGCGTCAGCACCTGGCCATCAGGAGAGGGGGGGAGTTTATGTGCTGGTGTGCTGTTACTTGCCTCGAACCGAGCAAAGAACTCATTCAGTTCATTCAGCGCAGAGGCTGAGCTGTCACAGGTCTGGGGGGGTGGTTTGTAGTTTGTGATGGTCTGTATTCCCTGCCACAGACTGCGTGTATCCCTGCTGTCCTTGAAACGGTGAGCTATTTTCCCAGAATACTGCTTCTTTGCCTTTCTGATGCCCCGGTCCAGGTTGTTTCTGGCTGCCCTCAGGCCCACCTGATCTCCCGCTTTGAAGGCAGCATTCCTGGCTTTCATGAGTCTGTGAACCTCAGCTGTCAGCCATGGCTTCTGGTTAGCCCGAACAGTGATGGTTTTAAGGTTGGTTACATCATCAATGCACTTGGTGATGTATGAACATACAGTGTCTGAGTACTCCTGGAGACATAAGTTGTTGTTTGTGGTAGCAGCTTCTTTGAACATACTCCAATCTGTGGTGTCAAAACAGTCCTGGAGTGCCTCTGAAGACCCCTCTGGCCACACTCGTATCTGCTTGCGGACTGGTTTTGTGACTTTCACCAGTGGCCTGTATGCTGGCTTTAGCATAACACAGATATGGTCAGAAGCACCAATGTGGGGGAGGGGGATGGCTCTGTAGGAATTTTTCATGGTGGTGTAAACCTGGTCCAGGGTGTTGTTTCCTCTTGTTGCAAAGTTTATGTTTCTGTATGTTTTTGGGAGAACACTCTTTAAATCTGCATGGTTGAAATCACCAGCCGTGATGAGAAAAGCATCAGGATGGGCTGTTTGTTGCTCACTGATGTGCAGATATAGTTCATTTAGTGCCTCACTTCTATCTTTGCTGTTGGAGCTTGGGGGGATATATACAGCAACAATCAAAACAGCTGTAAACTCCCTCGGTAAAAAGAACGGTCTGCATTTAATAGTCATGAACTCCACTAAATGTGAGCAGTGTTTGTAGACCACAGCAGCATCACGACACCATGCGTTGTTGATGTAAACACAGAGCCCCCCTCCCCTTTTCTTACCTCCCTCGAGGGTTCGGTCCGCTCTGTAGCATGTTAGCTGCTCCAGCTGAATAGCATGGTCCAGAACGTTGTTGTTAAGCCACGTTTCCGTGAATACAAACACACAACAGTCTCTCACAGTCTTTTGTGTCGTTCGTAGCAGGCGTATATAATCCAATTTATTGTCCAAGGAGCGCACGTTAGCCAGAACCATGGATGGAATAGCCGGCCTGTGTGGGCTAGCTGCTAGCCTAGCTCTGATACCTCCGCGTTTACCCCGCTTCTGTTTCCTGTCACGCCGCTTGTGGCGTTTCCATGGCGGGCGCGGTGAAGCGTCACGCCGCTTGTGGTACTTCCACGGCGGGCGCGATGAAGGGAAGGTCCGGGCTGGCTTCCAGAGCAGCTCGCAGTCACGAAGCTCATGTAACTCCTCCTCGAGCTCATGTAGCTTCTCCTGGAGTTCGCTGTTTATTCCCAAATGAGGTTTTTCCGACATCAAGCAGGAATTCACGGCTATNTCCTGGAGACATAAGTTGTTGTTTGTGGTAGCAGCTTCTTTGAACATACTCCAATCTGTGGTGTCAAAACAGTCCTGGAGTGCCTCTGAAGACCCCTCTGGCCACACTCGTATCTGCTTGCGGACTGGTTTTGTGACTTTCACCAGTGGCCTGTATGCTGGCTTTAGCATAACACAGATATGGTCAGAAGCACCAATGTGGGGGAGGGGGATGGCTCTGTAGGAATTTTTCATGGTGGTGTAAACCTGGTCCAGGGTGTTGTTTCCTCTTGTTGCAAAGTTTATGTTTCTGTATGTTTTTGGGAGAACACTCTTTAAATCTGCATGGTTGAAATCACCAGCCGTGATGAGAAAAGCATCAGGATGGGCTGTTTGTTGCTCACTGATGTGCAGATATAGTTCATTTAGTGCCTCACTTCTATCTTTGCTGTTGGAGCTTGGGGGGATATATACAGCAACAATCAAAACAGCTGTAAACTCCCTCGGTAAAAAGAACGGTCTGCATTTAATAGTCATGAACTCCACTAAATGTGAGCAGTGTTTGTAGACCACAGCAGCATCACGACACCATGCGTTGTTGATGTAAACACAGAGCCCCCCTCCCCTTTTCTTACCTCCCTCGAGGGTTCGGTCCGCTCTGTAGCATGTTAGCTGCTCCAGCTGAATAGCATGGTCCAGAACGTTGTTGTTAAGCCACGTTTCCGTGAATACAAACACACAACAGTCTCTCACAGTCTTTTGTGTCGTTCGTAGCAGGCGTATATAATCCAGTTTATTGTCCAAGGAGCGCACGTTAGCCAGAACCATGGATGGAATAGCCGGCCTGTGTGGGCTAGCTGCTAGCCTAGCTCTGATACCTCCGCGCTTACCCCGCTTCTGTTTCCTGTCACGCCGCTTGTGGCGTTTCCATGGCGGGCGCGGTGAAGCGTCACGCCGCTTGTGGTACTTCCACGGCGGGCGCGATGAAGGGAAGGTCCGGGCTGGCTTCCAGAGCAGCTCGCAGTCACGAAGCTCATGTAGCTCCTCCTCGAGCTCATTTAGCTTCTCCTGGAGTTCGCTGTTTATTCCCAAATGAGCGGTTTTTCCGACATCAAGCAGGAATTCACGGCTATACTTGCGTTCTTGAACACGTAGACAAGACAAAGACGTGCCGGCAAGTTGCGGCGTGCAGGACAAAACAGACGAAAGCACCGTGTTGCTGGGAGAGAGAGAAGCCGCAACGTTTGCACGCGCCGCCATATTGGATACCAACCAACAATGCAATTGTTCCCTACATTGTCTGTGTTGAATGTGAAACTTAAGTGAATGGTCCTGACTTGAGTCTTCATGCGCCCTCTGCTGGATACATTGTACAATTATGGCTGGTTCCAGCATTTAAGGGGTGAAAATTAGTAGTGCTTATATTGGTGCATAATGGGACAATTATCACCAGTACTAATATGACCCCAAACATCTATATAGTCCTAAATTTTTGGCCCTACCAATATTTCGGTTGGGCTCTAGTTAGTACCTTAGTTAGTGCTGTTTTCTCAACCCATCATCTGATTTATGGCGTTGATGTCTTCTCTGGGTCTCCAGCAGTGTTGGTTTGTAACTGTTTGTTTTTCTGCAGATCTCCATGTACTACAACATTCCACCTCCAAAGGACTTCTCTGCCTTCCTCATCACTACGAGCATCATGGCTAAATGTAACGCTGCACAGCCACAGCTCATCCTCTTGGTTTATGTCAGGTAGGACTACTGTGGTGGATGGGATTGACCCTCACATCTGTGTGGTGTGTTGGAGACAGACGCCTAATATGTGCTGTGTGTCGGACTCCTGCAGGTATCAGGGCAGAAGAGAGGAAACCAACATGGTCATTGTCAACATCAAACTTCTGTCTGGATACATTCCAGATCAGGACTCCATAAAACAGGTCAGTTCACCATCCATACAACCATGACTGCTTTAACAAGTTACCAAATGACTCTACTGATGTCCGTCTTCTCCTACAGCTGCAAAGCTACGCCTCAGTGAAGCGAGTGGACGTGGAGAAAGGATTTATCAACATCTACTTGGACGAGGTGGGTAGTTCTTAGGCCGTGTACCATGAGAGCCATCAGGTTTTTAATCTGTGAGTGTAAATAATGAACAGGTGTGCTGGATGTTTGCTGTGCTTGCAGATGAAGAAGGATATAAAGCAAGTGTTCAGTGTGACTCTGGATGAGGATCAGCAAGTCAGGAACCTGAAACCAGCTGTGGTCAAAGTCTATGATTACTACCAGACAAGTAAGACCCTCCTGAAGCATCCCCTGACGTCTTCTACGCCACATCCATCTCTGTGTTAGTTTCTCCTCACTCCTGCTGTGTTTATCTTTCAGGTGATCAGGGTGTTACTGAGTACACATCCCCCTGCGCTGAGTATGTATAACTTCCTGAAGCTTTCTGTTCTTCTCTCATGCATTAGTCTTCCTGTTCTGTGCCGTCATATCCACTGGACGTTCAGTGGGTTTCATTCCAGTAAAATCTCAAACCAATCCGTCATAAAATATCTGTCTAAAATAAACTAGTTTAATGAATGTCCTGCAAGACAATAAATTCAGTTTATTTATTTATTTAAGTCTGACCAAATATGGACATGATCTTTCCATTTTTAGTCTTTAAAGGAGGTATTGATTGATAATGGCCATTTTAAGTAAAGCAAACAAGCTTTCCCACATTGTGTGTTTGATCAGGTCATATACACCTTTGGAAGGCTGTTGTGTTGGGATATAGTCTCTGTCCGTAAACTTTCTCGGCACAGTCTCTCAGTCAGCACCCTCCCTGGGATTTTGTCTGGGCCAGTAGCTTTGTGAGGATTAATCCTCCTGAAGTTTCTCCTTACTTCTGCTGAGGTCATGCTGAGAAACTTTTCTTCAGATGGTGAAGTGAGTCTGGTGCTAGGTGGTCTATGTAGGTCTTCAAAGCGGACATAGAACCTCAGGCAGTGATGGGTTCCTAGGGCATTGCACACCTCTGATTTTATAGTGTGTGATGCACTTAATGCCCTTCCACATGCTCCTTGGGATCTGTGAGGAGGAATGTCCCTGGATCTTCCATGCATATGTGGTTTTGGCCCTCTTAAAACCAGCAGCCAGCTCTTTCCTTGCCCTCCCCTGTTCCTGTGAGTTGCCAGACCTGAAGACGGCATCCCTGGCTTTCAGCAAAGTATGGACCTGTGTTCAGCCAGGGTTTCTGGTTCATGTAGCACATCACAATCCTGGTGGTGGTGACATCTTCAACATGCTTGCTGATGTATCTGAGGACAGCAGATGTGTATTCCTCCTGATCCAGTTCTCCCTCATTTACAGCGGCCTCTCTGAAGATCTGCTAGTCTGTGCATGCAAAGCAGTCTTGCAGTACAGAGTCACTGTCGCTGGTCCACACAGTGATGATGATCTCTCTGTCTGGAACGTCTCAGTGGGGGGTGGTAGACAGTGGCCAGGAAGATGATGGGGTCAGAGAGGCCAAGTTGGGGGTGTGGTATTGCTCTATATGCATCTTGTATGTTGGTATAAACACTGTCTAGTGTGTTACTACCCTGTGTCAGTATGATGTGCTGATAAAATCTTGTCAGATGTGTCTTTCAGGTTTACATGGTTAAAGTAACCAGCCACCACATAAATGTCAGGATTCTTGTTTTGGAGCGAACTGATATGATTTAGCTCCCAAAGTGTGTCAGGAACTGAGATGGAATCAGCGGTCTGTTAGCATTAGCTTTCAGCCTTGCTACTCCTCATTTTCCTCTTTTCTGTCCCTGTACGCATCGCTTCCTTTTCCCGTTGGTGAGCTGGTCTCTCCACGCTGAGGTCGCAGATGTCCATAGTAACTGCAAGCTGCTGAGTGTAGCTCTGATTGTGGTCCATCACTGTTGTTTTTGAAGCCAAAACTTCTCTTATGCTAAGTTTGGTTTAGCTAGAATTCCCACACTTAAAAGCGAGTGAAGTCTGGCTCTGATCCGATGTCGGAGCAAAAAAGGGGTTTTTCCCTGGGAGCCTTGGAAGCCACTGCTTGTCTGTGCATTGCCATCTTGTGTGACATGACAGATATAGCCATTTTTTGTAGTCATGTGACAGCCATCTTGAACCTGACTTTTTAGCAGCAGGTGATCTTCATAAACGGTCTTCCTAAATTAAGTCTAATCATATCCGTGTGTAGTGGCCTTAGGTAATGTGTGTGTTTGTGTTTTCTGTGCAGGTGACAATGCCAACGAGGTGTGAATGAAGATATGGTACCAGTCTTCTTTCAGAGGAATCCCTGTCAAACACGTCCAAGGGATTGAATTTGTTCAGTTCATAAACTGTTGCTTCTAAATCATACTGTTTTGAGCTCTTTTGGTCAGGGTTTATTGTAATGTGAAAACGTTTGTCTTAAACTTTCAGGCTTTGAGTGTTTTTGTGTTCAACTTGTTACAGCACTTGAACTTGCACATCATTAACTGAATTTAAGAAGCAGAAACATTGCTCTGTAATGTTTTATTTTATATATATATATATATATTTGACAAATCCGCTTTATTCATACAATGTACCAATAAAAGAGTATCATCAGAGTACTGATTGTGTTTGTCTGATGGGGTCTACTCTCTGCGGGGATAAATGTTAGTCTTTTGGGAGTATGGTGAGTTGATCTGTGTACCTGCTGATTGTTGTACCAGTTAAGACATCTGTGTAACAAAGAATGAAGGTTCTAAAATCACTAAGTGAAACGAGTTCAAGTTCTTATAAATCTGTCATTTCAATACCACTTTCTTCAGTTCAGGAGTCCTGTGCATCTTTTTCAAACATACATGTAGATAACGGCAATACACATCTACTAACATACCTGGTAACAAATGTATAAATGCTATTAGCTAATGCTAATATATGCTAATGCTGTTAGGAGTAAAAGATAAAATTCAGTTTTTAGATGCATCTAATGAAGCATTTGGAAAGTATTTGCATTGCATCTAAAAACTTTTAAATTAGACACGGATGTTTCTGGCCTAGTTTAAAATGTCAAAAAATGCAACCAAAAATACAGTAGGTACGGAAAGTATTCAAACCCCTTTAAATTTTTCACTCTTTGTTTCATTGCAGTCTTTTGCTAAAATCAAAAAAGTTAATTTTATTTCTCATTAATGTACACTCAGCCCCCCATCTTGACATAACAAACCCAGAAATGTAGACATTTTTGCATATTAATAAAAACAATCTTATATTTATTTATTTGTTTAGGGGCAGCACAGTTGGTAGAGCTGCTGCCTCTCAGTGAAAACGTCACCGGATCAAGTCCCGGCCCGGTACCCTGTCCGTGCATGCGCAGGTTTTCTGCGGGTTCTCTAGTTTTCTCCCACAGACCAAAAACATGCTTGTTATACTGATTATTGTTCTTTTTTACAAATTAAAATGATGGCCAAAAAAAGTAGCAAAAACAGATTATAAGGCGAATATGGAAATCTAAAAACGGGAGCATGTCATTGGTTCTTACCAGGAGTTCAACAGATTCTTAAAACCATTTAGAGAGGTCAAGTTCGAGATCTTCAGGTCTTTTTGTAAGATATTCCAGGAAGCAGGAGCAGAGTTAGCCTGGCCCTCGCCATTCCTACGCAGCTCCGCTCAATTCTCATTTCCCTTCACTGCTCAGTCTGGGACTTCTCCCATAGACAACGATTTCTCCGGTAGATTTTTGACCGGACCAATCAGAGAACAGAAGGGGCGGAGTTTTTGGCCCCTAACCCACGCCCCCACCTGTCCCAGCGCAGCCAGCGAGCATTCGCATGTTCTCATTCAAAGCGATGCAGGACTGTTTTATATTTGACACAAATGTGTTAAATTCCCCTTCTTAATCTCTTATCTGGAGTTTTCTTTTTTTTTTGGCCAAAAGTCAAGTTATCGCTCCCTCCTCCTCCTCCTCCTCCTCCTCTCTCCTCCTCCTCCTCCTCCNAGCCTCCAATAGAGCTCAGCGTCCTCCCTTTACGCCACGCTACGCGCGCATTAATTCTGTGCGCACGCGTTCGCTGTTATTGCTCTTTTTTTATTTTTTATTAAATGCTTGCGTTTTCGCTCCAAATCCTTGTTGTCATGTGAGCAGAGCTGCAGCTGTCCCCTCTGCAGCTGCACGCAGAGGGGACAAACTGAGGTCGCTGATTGGTCACTTGCTGACACGCCTACTGAAATGATTGACAGCTCGTCGGCTCAGTGAGAAAACTCTAGAACTCATGAGCAGCCCGCTTGCGGTGTTCTGCTGCGGTGTTCTGCTGCGGTGTTCTGCTGCGGTGTTTCTACTTTGTTATAAAAAGTTCTCTCAGAAATAAAAATAATAACAGGGAGCACTTTTCCTGCAGCCCACAGTCCACCAGGGAATATTTAAAGCCTCGCGCACCCAGGTAGGACCTGAATTCATTCATTTCAGTCATTGAGTGAATGGAGGAAGAAGCGATTACTTGACTTTTGGCAAAAAAACAAAAAAGGCCCGATCAGCGATAAAGAAGGGGAATTTAATTAATTTGTGTAACGTACAAAACAGTCCGGCGCCGGGGAAGTTTATGGTCAGACACCGCTCAAGCGTACGCGGTCGTAAAAAAAGAGCTTTGCGCGTTTGTGCCCGAGGGGCTACGCGGGGGCTACGCTTTTGCCACAGCGTACGTATGTCGTACAGAGGCATATAGGGAGTACGCGCAGGTATACTGGGGGCTGAAGGCTCGGATATAGTCGCGCTTTGGTCCGCAAGCTGGAGCGCGCGTGCTGCGCGCGCACTGTGCCGTGCGGCTTCATGCGTTTATAGTGTAGCACGGCAGCGCATGGCAACGTGCTGTTCTTTTACTGACCAGCAGGTGGTAGTACCCTCTAAAACCTGTGCATATGTTGCAAGAAAGGGTGTAGAAGAAGAAATCTACCGTAGAAGAACTGTTTGAAATCGCACAACAAAAACAAATGGCTTTCCGCTCGCTCGGGGAATTTAATACATTTGAATCGCATAAAAAACATTCCTCCATATGTCGCGACGCCGTTTCCACGACCACAGCGGCGCAGACAGCTGCAGGCTCTGTTGTGAAGGCTGTCGGTGAGGTCCCTACCCAACCTGTCGGTCAATTTGGCGCGTGTGCTAGGCTTGCGGAGCTTCAAAATCTGGGAGGTGCACGACCACGCGCGAAACCATCGCGCTGGCCAAAGCGCGGGGGCGGGGACTTCGCGATTGCGTCACTTTGGCCGCGCGCTCTCTCGCGCCCTATGCGACGCGTCAACCATATCCCAGGCTAAAAGGCTCGGATATAGTCGTGCTTTGGTCCGCAAGCTGGAGAGCGTGTGCTGCACGCGCACTGTGCCGTGCGGCTTCATGCGTTTATAGTGTCGCACGGCGGTGCATGGCAAAGTGCTATTCTTTTACTGACCAGCAGGTGGCAGTACCGTCTAAAACCTGTGCATATGTTGCAAGAAAGGGTGTAGAAGAACTGTTTGAAATCACACAACAAAAAAGCTTTCAGCTCGCGTGCTGAACTGTTTTCTTTATTAGAGCAAATCATAATAGAACAACAGTTATTGTGTCTTGCGGTTTTAATGCATGGAGCGGAGGAGGAAGCGATCATGTGACTTTTTGCAACAAAAAAAAGTCCAGATGAAGAAGAGGAATTTAATACATTTTGTATCACATAAAAACATTCCTCCATGCGTTGCGACACAGTCTCCACGACCACAGCGGCGCAGACAGCTGCTGGCTCTGGCGTGAAGAGTGTGAAGGCTGTCGGGTGCCCTCCCTACCCGACCTGTCAATCAAAGTAGCACCCACTGCGCGCGCACTAGGCTTGCGGAGTTTCAAAAAATCAGAGGTGCACGACACGCGCCAAACCGATGTGCGGGGCCAAAGCGCGGGGCGGGACTATGCGATTGCGTCACTTTTCGCGTGCGCACCCTCGCTCCCTATGTGACGCCTCAACCATAAACCAGGCTTTAGTGCCACCTGTCCCAGCGCGCAGCCAGAGCCAGCAAGCAGCCGCATGTTCTCATTCAAAGCGATGCAGGACTGTTTTATATTTGAAACAAATGTGTTAAATTCCCCTTCTTAATCTCTTATCTGGAGTTTTATTTTGTTTTTTTGCCAAAAGTCAAGTGATCGCTCCCTCCTCCTCCTCCTCTCTCCGCTGCAGTGCAAAGAATAAGGAAATGACTGAGGTTGTCACGAGAGAATTAAAATAGGGTTTTACGTTGCTGCCCGAGTCCCTGCATATTTTCTGGTCTTCTGGACCAGCGCTACATGGTTTTATTTAATTTTTTTCAAACGTTATAAACACAGAATATGCAGGCAGCGAGAGAAAATTCAGCAGGAGGCGGAGCAGATGTCAAGTTCGGCAGAGCTCTGAGGGGGAGGGAGCAGAACGCTTTCCCTGTTCAAAATTTTTCTAAGATCCAATGGTTTTGTTCCTCAGGCAGAGGCCACGCCTCCAGCAAGAATCGTTTTTCAATGGAGAAGTCCCAGACCCTAGT
The DNA here is from genome assembly GCA_038048925.1 of Garcialebias charrua. NCBI lineage: Eukaryota > Metazoa > Chordata > Actinopteri > Cyprinodontiformes > Rivulidae > Garcialebias > Garcialebias charrua. The sequence goes on from JBBPBX010019068.1 coordinate 24,033, forward strand.
CTGAAGCGAAGTGGACAAGGGTCTGGTTTTAACCAGGCTAGAGCAGAGTAAGAGAAGGCCCCTTTTCCAAGTTCAGTCCTCACTGAGGGAACACTGAAGATAATCATGTCCTGAGAATGCACGCTGTAGCTGCACGCGCAGAGACATATAAGAGATGTATGAAGGCAGCAGACCAATAAGTGATTTAAAAATGAAAATGTACCAGTGGAAGAGTCTGTGTGAAGTTAATGATGTCCAGTTAACCAGTGAATACAGGGTGCAGTGTTTATGAATCTTAGTGCACCATGATAGACAGCATCCAACATCTGCAGGGTGCTTGTAGGAGCATTCATGTAGATAATGTCACCGTAATCAATGGAGGGAAGAAAAGTCACAGATACAAGTTGTTTCCTAGCATTCAGAGTTAGACAGGATCTGTTTCTGAGAAAGAAACCCAGTTTAACTTTCAGTTTCTTTATCACATTTTCGACATGAGGCTTAAAGCTGCAGTATGTAGCTTTTTTTATGAACATATTTCTTCACTCTGTCACTACCTCCTGACAGACTGATGTTAGCCAGGTAATCTCTGAAAAAAAATTAAAAAAAATATTGTCCCCTTGCTTCTCCAGGTGGTAAATAAGCATTTCTAAAAAGAAAAGGTGACCCGCCATTTTCCAGCCAATAAAAACAGAGTTTGTAACCAGCCAATAAAAACAGAGCTTGAATTTGAATCAGCCAATAAAAACAGAGCTTGAATTTGAAATTCAACAGACCACAAGGGGGCAGAGCCACATATGGCTCTGAGGGGGAGGGATCAGAATGCTTTGCCTGTTGAAAATATTTCTAACTGCTGCAGTTCTACAGAAACTGCATACTGAACCTTTAAAAGAGAGATGTGAGTCGACCAAGATACCCAAGTACATTATTTGTAGGAATCCATCCATCCATTATCTTTTACCTGCTTCTTCCCTTTTTTGGATTGCGAGGGTCACTGGTGCCCATACCCACTGTGCGAGAGGTGGGGGACACCCAGGACAGGTCTCCAGTCCATCACAGGGACATGAGACAACCAACCATTCACTGTCTCACTCACACCTAGAGACAATTTAGAGTTATCAATCAGTCTAACATGCATGTTTTTGGTCTGTGGGATCGAGGAAACTGGAGTACCTGGAGAAAACCCACGCATGCACGGAAAGCACATGCAAATTCCACCCAGAAAGGCCCCCAGAACAGGATTTGAACCAAGGACCTGCTCACTGAGAGGCAGCAGCTCTGTGCTGTCCTTTGTGGGAATGGACAATCTCAATAGAAACACCATTTGTAGATAAAAATCGAGGGAGGAACTGCTGGGACAGACTTCCTGTTTGAAAACAACATCCCTTTGGTTTTCTCTGCATTTAGGACAAGTCTGAGACGGATCAAATCTGACTGGATGTCAAAAGCAAATTGCAAAAGATGGAAAACCTTAGCATTTGTTTTAACTCAACAATAAACAACTACTGTATCAGCATAAAAATGTATAGATGCATCAGGGATGCTCTGACCCATCATCTACTGTATAGACTCAACAGAATTCTAATAATTGAAGCATGAATCAATTCATTCAACCTTTGGTTATACAGGTTAGTCACATCTTGATTGAAAGATAGAGCTACCGGTACTCCACCTCCACCTGTTGTTCTCAAGTAAACTCGTCGTTCTACATTTGTAAACACGTTTTGCTTTAAGGAGTTTATTTCTATTTTTACGAGGGGTCACTTTTAGCTTCTGACTGAAAGAAGTGATTCCAGGGCTGGTGCCTCCCTGACCCTCAGGCTTCTTGATTGTTTTTCACAAACCAGTCCAACCAAAACTCCACTCTCTCCATCAATGTCCTGGTATTTTCACCTTTGGGTCCATTGTTCTTTGTTCAGATTGCACTTACAGAAAACCAACATATTTTTAGAGAAATTCTTCAGAAACTGGAAAAGTGGCATGTTGGCAACTTGTGGGAAGGGGAGGAGGCTGCTAATTACCAACAGGGAGTGACAGACACAGAGGGGGTTGAAGCTGACAAGGTTCTATAAAAGGAGTCCTGCCCCGCGTGTTTGACCACATGTGTCTCTGTGTGAGTGTGGACAACGAGCTCCTACACGGATTCTTCTTCTTCCTGCTCCGCAGACATCATGGCACCTGTCCTGTGGGTCGCAGCGCTGCTCGCGGCAGCCTCGCTGCTAACTGCGACATCAGGCGACAGCAACAATCCGTGAGTGTTTCAGAGCTGCTGCTGTGTCACTGACCTGCTGCTGCTGCACGTGACTCCAAGTGTCAAGAAAGTTACAATTAAGAAAAAAATAATAAACACATCAAAAAAAAGCTATGGATTAATTAAAAGATGATTTACAGAAGCAAAACGGGAAGGACGTGTATATTGATGATGTTAACAGATCATATGATGAATTTATGAATATTTTAAAAGCTCTGTATGAAAAGAATTGTGTGCAAAGAAATCGTAGACAAAGAAATATTGTTGACCAACCTTGGATGACTAAAGGGTTGAGAAATGCTTGTAAAAAAAATTGTATTCATGTTTCTTAAAAACGAGAACACAACAAGCTGAAGAAAAATATAAAAAATATAAAAATAAATTGGTAATGATTATAAGAAGATGCAAGAAAGAATACTATAGTGATTTATTAAACAAGAGCAATGGTGACACTAAAACAACATGGCGAGTAATAAATGATGTTCTAAAAAGTCATAAAGCAAAAACGAACATTGCAAAATATTTTGTGAAAGATGACAAAGAAATACATGATGAGAATGATATCGTAAATGAATTTAATCAATATTTTGTAAATATTGGATCAAGCCTTGCAGCTAAAATACCAAAAGTAGATAATAAGGTGTGTCATTCAATTAAAAGTTGCACCAACAGTATTTTTCTTAGTGGAACTAACAAAGAGGAAATTATGAAAATGGTAAAAAATCTCTCAGACAAGAGATCAAAAGACTGGGTGGACATGGATATGATGTTCGTAAAAGAAATAATAAGTTATGTTATTGAACCGTTTACATATATATGCAATTTATCTTTTTCAACAGGAATATTTCCAGATAACATGAAAGTAGCAAAGGTAATTCCTCTTTTTAAAAATGGTGATAAATGTGTATTCAATAATTATAGGCCAATATCCTTATTACCACAGTTCTCAAAAATTCTAGAAAAACTATTTGTGACCAGATTGGATCAATTTATTGATAAACAAAATATTTTAAGTAGCAGTCAGTATGGGTTTAGAGGAAAAAACTCTACATCAATGGCTCTCATGGATTTAATGGAACAAATAACTAATGCTGTCGATCATAAACAGTACTGTGTTAGTGTTTTTGTTGATCTAAAAAAAGCATTTGATACCATTGACCACACCATTCTCCTTGAAAAACTAAATAAATATGGTGTTAGAGGACCAGCATTACAGTGGGTATCTAGCTATTTGAAAGACAGGAAACAGTTTGTGCAAATAAATGATGTTAGATCTGACCTCCGTGATATCACTTGTGGAGTTCCTCAGGGCTCTGTGCTTGGACCAAAGTTATTTATTTTATATGTGAATGACTTGGTAAATGTGTCAGGACTTCTTAAATGTGTTCTTTTTGCCGATGACACCACATTTTTCTGTTCGGGTAATGACATAAAACAGATTTTGGATATGATGAAAACAGAATTTATAAAAATACAAACTTGGTTTAAATTAAACAAATTATCTTTGAATTTAGATAAAACTAATTACATGATATTCAGTAACAAAAAGAGAATTGTTGATGACGATCCATTTGAAATTGAAGATGTTGTGATCTGTAAAGTGAGTGAAGTGAAGTTTCTGGGTGTTATCATTGATGACAAACTGACATGGAAACATCATGTAAATTCCATTAAAAAAATAGCTAGATCAATTGCAGTACTGTATAAAGTCAGGGATTTTTTAATTGATAAAGCTCTGCATATGTTGTATAACACAATCATTGCTCCACATTTAATCTATTGTATTGAGGTTTGGGGAAAAGCGTGCAAAACTATTACAAAGCCTGTTTTTATTTTACAAAAGAGAGCTGTAAGAGTAATCACCAGAAAACATTTCAGTCACCCATCAAACACTTTGTTTCTTCAGCTAAACTTATTGAAATTCCAGGAATTGGTAGAATATAGTATTTTATCAGTTATGTATAGGGCTCATAATAACACATTACCTTTAAATATCCAAAGAAATTTTATAAAAAGACAAAGTTATTACAATCTCAAAGGGACAGAGATATTCATCAAACCACAATTCAGAACCAGCTTAAAGGGACGGTCTACCTCAATTCAGGGAGTTCGATTGTGGAATGCTCTGGAGAGTGATGTTAAAAATGCAAAATCAATGTATACATTTAAGAAAAAGGTCAAAAAGGACTTGCTCAAAAACTATATATGATGTAACTTAGTGTGTTTGTGTATTACACTTATGTTGTACTTATGATGTAGCTTAGTGCGTTTGTGTATTACAGTTAGAAAAATTAAGTAGAGTTATTCATTTTGTGACGTAGTTTGTGTATTACAGTTAGAAAAATTAAGTAGAATTATTCATTTTGTGATCTAGTTTGTGTATTACAGTTAGGAAAATTAAGTAGAAAAAATTTAAGTGTGATGTAGTTTGTGTATTACAGTTAGAAAAATTAAGTAGAATTATTCATTTTGTGATGTAGTTTGTGTATTACAGTTAGAAAAATAAGTAGAATTATTCATTCTGTGATGTAGCTTGAAGGTTATCATTGGTTGAACAAACTGTGAAATAAGGGGCAGATATAATAAGATTTCATCTTCTTTCTGCTCCCTTCATTTTATCCTACTTGTATTCTTGTATCTGATGAAACTGTTTTGTATTGTTCTTTTAAAATGAATGAATAAACATCAAAATCAAATCAAATCAAAATCAAAGTGTCATTACAGTACATGTATTTAGAGTTTGTTTAAAGTTGTGATTGTGACTTTAGGCTTCATAATTCTTACTAATCTTTCTGTGAAGCTCATTAAAATATTTAAAGCCTATGAGTTTAATGTCATAAATGACTTTCAAAATCTTAGTTTTAAACTTTAATATAGAATATAATTAAAGTCATATTTATGAATTTGAAGACTTTTGACTTTCAAAAACAGGATTTAATGTTTTGACTCTTTGTCGGGTCTCTCTTGTAAATGAGTCCCTGAGGCTCAATGGCATTAACTTGTATAAATAAACCTTGAATGAAAAATGTCAAACACAAGTTAAATTAATTTTTAGAGGTTTTAAAAATTGACATACAAACTAAAATTACTTTTAAAATAACTAATTTTGTCTTTAAAACTCTTGACATTCTATTTGGCTTTTTATTTATGTATTTATTTATATTGGATTTTTTTGTATTTATTGTTTGAAATGGGTTTTCTACATAACATAACTTCAACAGGAAGATTAGAACATGGACTGTGAAAGGTCCATGTTCAGGACTTTACTGCAGATGCACCTTCTAGGACAGGGGTCTGCAACCTGCGGCTCTGGGGCCACATGTGGCTCTTTTGGTCCCTCTGCAGCAGCTCTTTCAGGCTTTGACCAAAACTAAAATAAAACGGAATTTAATTTAAATTATTACCAACAAAATGGCCTAGTTTATGTAATTTATCAGTTTTGTCAGTTTTGAAAATGGCTAGTTTATTATTTTTCCTGTCATTTTCAAATATGTAAACAATAGTAAAAAAAACTCACTACTACTCCATTGCTTTCAATGCCAGCTGATTTGTATTGGATCGTTTGATTTATGATCTGCAATGTTTTTATGTTTTTCGTGTTGTACTTCATTGTCTGTGTTGCCTGTTACGTGTTTGTTTGTCCAGCACTTTGGTGTGGACTTGTTCCTGTTTAAAGTGCTTTATAAATAAAATGGTATGGTATGGTATAGTACAAATACAAGGTGTAAAACATGTGGACTACATCATGCTAGTAGTTTGTTAGCCACTTTAAGTGAACTTTCAGTCTCTCAGCGTGATCTTTGTCAAAACCACCAGAATGTTTTGGAATATATTTAAGACAAGCTGCTGACAAGAAACATGGATAGTTACTTTGATAATACAGTACTAAGAATAAAACATAAAAGTCGAATTAAACTAAAGTATGTATTTTTATTTTGTAACTGGATATCCAACAAGCTGAACTAATTTGATCCTGTCTTTAACTTTATTCTTCAAGTAGGATACTGTACTCTGGAGTGAGGGTGAAACGTTTCTACTAAAAAGAAACTGTCCAGATGACCTGATTGAGAATTATCGGATTTGATACCTGGATTATTGAGCATGAACTTTCTTATCTACAACAAACTTCTTTAGAGTAAAGCTAGGTTTATACTTCTTGTCTTACGTCTTTTACCCCCCGTGGAGTGAACCCAGCGCTGACATAATTGCATGTGTGTCACCGACCGCATATGAGTGTTTATACTTCTTTAAGACGTGGGGATAATCCCTCCCTCTTCCCTCCCACTGCATACGTCACGCGCACTCCCACTGCATGTTTTATCAGGACAAACGGATTTAGGCCCTGTTTACACGGACACTGTGGGGGGAGAAACGGATGTTTTGGGTATGTTAATTATATGAAAAGTTTTGCGTTGACACGGATCTGCTCGAATTTCCCCCCTCCCTCATGCCCCCCCCCTTTCACCCACTGCGCATGCGTGCCGTGCTGCTGAACCTTCACCCACTGCGCATGTGTGCTGCCTCACTCTGCTGCTGGCAGACTGCTACGTTCTTCTGGGCTAAAAGTTGAGCTAACAACAAATTAACAACAAGCTAAAGCTGAATTTTGGATAATAGTCGACAGATTTGACACCAAACAGGACCCGCTTCATCTAACAAGCTCCACACCAGTTGCTGAGCGGACATGAACCGAGTGACGATAAGAATGATGTCGGACTTTACTCCGTGATAAACAGCTGACTTACAGCAGGTAAATCAACGTTCTTAATGTAATGTTTGCTTGTGTTCACTTTGAGCACACAGCAACAGAGTTTTTATTTATTTATTTCTGCCAGGTGGAGAAGCTGTCGTTCCAACAGGCGGACTGGTTCTGATGGGGTCCAGATGAAAACAAGCAAGATCCAGTTCATTAATGTACAGTATTAACAGTTCGGTTAACGTGTTTTAATAGTGTTCAGTTTAATTCTCAGTGTTTGTGTTACGTACAGTTTGTGGTGCTGAATAAATAAATAAATAAAAAATAAACCTGGTGTCTTCATTTCAACATGCAGCACATTATGCATTGTTTAAAAAACGTAACGAGTCCAGATAGATACTGTAGTTCAGATAATCTCCCACGCCAACATAAATACTGTTTATTATTGTTAAACTGTTATTAAATAGCACATTTATTATGTTATAGTGTAGCGTCCAGTCAGCCTCCATTGTTAGAAATGCCGGCTGTCCGCGCGTGCATGCGGCGCGCATGTGTTCAAACAAAAGCTCCGCGGGAGATGTTTACATTATCAACGGGGGGTCAGCGAAAAACCTCCACCTTGAGCGTGGATCAGAAAAGATTCGGATTCAAAGAGCCCCCCTCTTTTGAATCCAGTGGTGTCGTGTCAACGGCAGGCAAAGACGCAGAGAGAAAGGAGCGGTTCCACTCAAAATACGCGCCGTGTAAACAGGGCCTTAATATAATGATAGGCTCCATTAACTCCATTTGCGAGTCCGTTATCATGGGCGTAGCCAGAATTTTATGAGGGGCGGATTGGGGAGGAAACGATGACCTTAAAAAAGCAACAAGCCTCTGTGGCTGAATGGAAAGGCGTACGTTTTCCGCTCCAAAGCTTTTCTCGACTCGGGTTCGAATTTCACCTGGTTGAAGTTATTTTACGTTTGTCTTTCATTGGATTAAATAAAAAGGATTTTGTGTTAACCACAGGCATATTAACCCCCCTTTTTTTATCCAATAAAAGACAAATGTAAAATAACTTCAACCAGGTGAGATTCGAACCCGAGTCGAGAAAAGCTTTGGAGCGGAAAACCTACGCGTTTCCAGTGAGCCACCGAGGGTTGTTACTTTTTTAAGGTCAACGTTTCCTTTAAACAATCCGCCCCTTGTAAAATTCTGGCTACACTCATGATAACAGACTCACAAATGGAGGTAATGGAGCCCATCATTATATTAAATCCATTATAAATTCATAAATAAATATATATGTATTGGGGTGTGTGTGTGTGTGTGTGTGTGTGTTGGGTGCAATGCGCAAAGTGCAGAGACGCACGGTTTGCGTGTGCGCATGCGCACATACAAGTTTCTCTTCAAAACTATCCATGTCTGTCAAAGCAAAAACAAAAAACGCCCACAAACTTTGAACCAATCACACGCTGCGAGCCGCATTGTCGGCGTCTCAGAGTTCTGCTTGGGGGCCACGTACAAGACGAGTTGTCACCGGGGGATCGCAACGGGAGTGCAGCCAGTAGTTGCGCAACTTTTTTCACTCAACGGGGGGTAAAAGACGTAAGACAAGAAGTATAAACCAACCTTTAAGGGGCCGATTACAAGGCACGTATTTTGAGTGAAACCGCTCCTTTCTCTCTGCGGTTCTGCTGATCGTTTACACGACAACAGTGGCCCCCCTCTTTTAATCCGAAGGTTTCTGAATCCACCCTTCAGAGTGGAGGTTTTTTGTGGAGATTTTTTGCTGACAGCCGGCATTTCTAACAACAACAATTGCGGTGGACTGGACACGCACTGCTTTTTGAACTACAGCTGATGGAATATATTTTGATTCTCATATTTAATTAATCTACACCTGAGTTACCTGCATCTGTGTTGGAAGAGACACAGTCTGATCCAGTTCTAATATCACTGTTAATTGAACGAGGCAGGCGGATATTACACACGTCAAGCTGCACTATAACATACTATCTGCTAAATAATAACAGTTTAACAATAATAAACGATATTTATGTTAGCGTGGGAGATGTATAAAGTTATCTGAGCTAAATGAAGCTATCTGGACTCGTTACGTCATTTAAATGATGCCTAACATGTTGCGTGTTATTAAAGTTGAAAATGAAGACACCAGGTTTATTTTTTTAATTTTTTTTATTCAACAACACAAACTGTATGTCACACAAACACTGAGATTTAAACTGAACACTTTTAAAAACACGTTAACCGAACTGTTATGAACTGGACTCTGCTGTGTTTTCATCCCGGTGGATAGTCCCATCAGAACCAGTCCGCTTGGTAAAAGGACAGCTCCTGGACCTCGCAGGATAAAAATAAAAATAAAAACTCGGTTGGTTGTTGTGTGACTGAAGTAAACACAAGCAAACATTGTTAAGAACATTGTTTACCTGCTAGTGCTTTAAGTGGAAAAAAATATGTGCCGGCACCCTCCCTAATGTCAATAATAATACCTGCAAACTCAGAAGGGATGAAAAAGGTGACAAACGTTGCGCCAACCCCCCCCCCCCGAAAGATTTTGTAATTTTTTAACATGCTTCAGGTAAAAGTCATTTACTAACCTGATTTAATGAGGACATAAATAGGAAAGATTGTGTCAACCAAAAAATTAACAACCAACAACAGCAGCAAGTCAAATACAGCAGAACATTTTGCTAACAATGCGCTGCTCCGAGTCAACAGATGCATTAAAAAACTTAAGACATCTCTTCAGACAGGCTTTTGGGGTTGTACATTGATTTTAGAGTTTATGTTTTAACTTTTTGTATAGTACTTCTGTGATTTTATGATTTTATTTTTCCTTTTGTAAAGCACTATGTGACTCTCATGTCTGAGAAATGTGCTATATAAATAAAACTTACTAACAGTAAAAACTCATTTCTTAAATATGCTGGTGAAGATGTTTTGCCAGAAAATTTGAATAAAGTAGATGCCATTTCCTGCATTCTGGCGTACAGTATATTAACAAGTTGTTAAACATCTATGTTTACCTACATGTAAACATGATTCAATAACTATTTTAGAGACACCCTGATGCATGCTCAATAATCCAGGTAGAAAAATCCAAAAAAAGCTAAGTCTGTTCCTCTGGACATTCAAAAAACAAAACAAAACAAAGCAACAAAAAAAACTGTAGAAACGTTTCGTCTTTCGTCCGAAAGACTTCCTCAGTCTGAGAAGCTGTGTTCAGCCCAGTCTTATAAATAGCACCCTCCCACAGTGGATCAACCAGTTGGCTATTTTAGAGACATCTAACAAAATAAAATCAGGTCCTGTGGACCGATTAAAAAATTGTTTAAATTATTATTGATCATGCATCAGGATATTTTAGAGACGCCTCATTCAACTAGTTCATATAGACATCATCCTGTTTTTAAACTCACTCCTGTGGCTAAGATAATTAAATTAATGTGACAATTTATCACAGTGGCTTTAGGGGTGCAATTGACTTTTAATTTGTTAATTTTTATTTAGTTTTATTTGTAACACAACATGCCATTTTACTAAACAATGGTTACACTCCACTGCATGTTTAAAAACATTAACTTTACCCACACGTTGGAGGAGTTACTTCCGCCTCCCTCGCGCTCTGTTGAACTTGCGTTGCAGTCAGAATTTTTTTTTTTTTACAGATTTCGCTGTCGTCTCCTCCCCCTGTCTATCCTGAGGCTGTGATTGGCCAAAATGACGCGCTCCACCAAAGATGTTTTATTGTCGACAGATGCATTACTCTTTCTTGAAATCCAGTCGGGGGAAATGATGCATTCTAATCTGCCACGGGTCTTTCAAGTGTAGAAGACGAAAATAAGTTCCGGAACGCACATTACTCTTAAAAAAAGTCCCGGTACTCTCAGGGTTAAATTTTAGAAGTGGCGGAACTGGGTTCCGGTGAGTTCCGGCCCACTTAAAGCACTGCCTGCTGTAAATCAGCTGATTTACACGGACATCGTCACTTGGTTCTGGTCCACTCAGCGTCTGGTGTGGAGCTTTTTAGATGAAGCGGGTCCCACTTGGCGTCAAATCTGTCGACTCTTATCCAAATTCCAGCTTTAACTTGTTAACTTGTTGACAACAACTTGTTGTTAGCTGAACTTTTAGCCCCAGAGGAAAACAGACGAGGTAGCACCATGCGCATTAGTGAAGGTTCAAAAATTCACAGCGCCATCTAATGGCCCAGCATGGTAAATACAGTGGATTCATGAGGGCGGGGGGGAGTCGTACACACAGAATTCGCTCGTGTCAACGCAAATCTTTTTCCTCTAATTAACATACCCAAAACCTCAGTTTCCCCCCACCGTGTCCGTGTAAACAGGGATCTTGAGAAACCCCAGCTGCTGGGGTGTGAGGTGGGAATTGTCAATTTACATACAGTTGTGTGTCTTTTGTCAAAGACCTTAAGAAACCCCTACTGTTAAGATGTGGTGTGTGATTTCATCAATTTACATAGGATGTGTGGGTTTTCTCAGGTATGGGCGTGTGTTAGCTCAGCTTTCAATTTACATAGGTTTGTGTGCGTCATCTCAGCCTGTTATAACTTCACTCTGACACAGCCTGCTCTTTGAATTGAGAAAGCCCTCTGGATAGAGGACGAAACGTTTTCTGTAACAAATAAAGTCCAGTTGTTTCTGTATTGAACGCCTTTTTTGGTTTCAACAAAGAAGAGTCTGTTCAGAAAACCTGACTTATCCTTGTTAGGTTTGTTTGACCTGAATTATTGAGCAGCATCAGTACATAAACTGTTCATGATGCTCCTGATTTAAAAATGCTTCTTCTTGTAACTTTTCAGAAAAAAATGTATATTTGAATTTGTTGTTATTCAGTTATGATTGAGGTTTTGGTTTTGAAAGTACTGTATCTTTTCCTCTCTCTCTCTCTCTCTCTCTCTC
>JBBPBX010019069.1:0-13734 GCA_038048925.1 Garcialebias charrua
CAGCTAACTGAACTTATACAACACAAAATTGACTACAACTCAGTCAATTTGACAAAAAATTTAGATAAAATTTGTGTGGTAGTAGCTGAGACTCATTCCCAAAGCATATTCAAGGGATTAGTAGAATGCATAAGATCTTTCTTTAAAATTACAACGTTATTTATTTGGAATCAATGGTGTCGTCTGTTAGCAAAATATCTCATGACCCGCTGGACAGATTTTGATTAAACTTTCAAGAGATAATCACTGAAAGGCTCTCTACGACTGGTTGACTTTTAAAGTACATCCAGTTTAAGATGGCTGCCACAGCCAACTGAAAACAACACAAAATTGACTACAACTCAGTCAATTTGACAAAAAATCTAGATGAAATGTGGTGCGGTAGTAGCTGAGACTCATTCCCAAAGCATATTCAAGGGACTAGTAGAATGCATAAGATCTTTCTTTAAAATTATAACGTTATTTATTTGGAATCAATGGTGCCGTCTGTTAGCAAAATATCTCATGACCCGCTGGACAGATTTTGATTAAACTTTCAAGAGATAATCACTGAAGGGCTCTCTACGACTGGTTGACTTTTAAAGTACATCCAGTTTAAGATGGCTGCCACAGCTCAGCCTTTTGTTTTTCATAATCCCACAGAGCTTTGGAGACATTTACAAGACATTCAAAAATATGCCTCACCTGTCCAACAGCATACAGGGGTTCACTTTGGATGTCATGGAATCACCTGCTGACAGCTTGGAGGAGGCTGCTTCTCAAAGTTTTGATGCCACTGTCCACACTGTTATCAGCGAGCAGGTGTTTAAAATGGTGACGGCTGGGATCACATCAGCTGCAGAGGAGCTCGCTGAGCTGATTTCTCTGGTTAACTCCTCAAAGGGTTCCAGCAAAGTCACAATCTTTTCCAGCAAACCCCACAGGTTGGCTGACAGTGTTCCTGACAAGTTGTTTAGCAGTTTCTGGGTTATCCCTTTAGCTTTCACGTTGTCCAGCGGAAGTTTACCTTGCTGTTGAAACGAGTCCAGAAGTGATTTCTGTCGGCTCCGTTTGTCTTTCTCCCGCCGGGCTAAACAATCGTCATGCTCTTTACTGTGGTCTTTTTCAAATGTTTCATCACGTTTGTGGTATTATATGACGCGACGGAGCTTCCTCCTCTCTGGACAGCGGCTCTGCAGACACGCACGCGGCTCTGCAGACACGTACACGTCGCTGCTGTCTTGCTTTGCGGTGCTTCAAGAGTAAAACACATCCACACAGCAGACATGTTCGCGGACATGCAAAAATCAATAAACTCTGACCGACTCTGATGCCAAGATGAAAAGTTGGTTAGCCGTTAGCCACAGTCCTCCAGTCCTCTCTGTGTTTACTCACGTTTTACCTGGCTGCAAGGGGCAAACTAGGAAATGGATTTCCTGAATGTGAGGCGGGTCTTACTACTCTGGGCTCATAAAACACGCCTCCGTTCAGGAAATCCATTCCATAGTTTGAAGACAACTGCAGTGTATCATGGATCGGAAAGATGGCAGTCTCTGCTCTGAAAATCCGATATGTAAACAAGGCTAGTATCGGATACCAATACCGATACTGGATCGAATCTGCCCCATCCCTACTTCAAAGGTGACCAGCGGAACGAGGAGCCAGAGACGCGCGCGGCTCGCGGCTCGCTCCATTGGGCAGAATGAATGAGAGCAGCAACAGGTCCGCAGCGGTGTTATAAAATAAATAATAAATAAAATCAGAGCGCTGGTCCATATACACACAAATGCACCAGGAAATATGCAGGAAATATGCAGTTTTAACGCACTCTCTCTCATAAACCTCCATGGAAACTCACTCCTACCTTCTGCCTTCTGGGTGGAGATCGATGTAACAAAAGGCATGACCCTTCGGGACTCTTCGGCCAGGTTTCCGGATTCATTCGGGAGTGGGTTGGTTTTTTTTTGTTTTTTTAACCCTCGCCTGTCCCAAATGCAAAAATGAAAATAGACCTAATAATAAATTACAGTAATTGTCCAATATGGTGAATTGTTAGTGTCATGGTGGGTGTTGTCCTTTAAGGAAATTCTACCATTGCTGTTCATTCTTCGTTCATTCTTCGTGTTCGTTCTTTAGTCTTAGCAGGTCGCTTTCGTAAATGAGCCCACGAGGCTCAATAAGATTTACCTGACTAAATAAAGGTTGAATGAATACTATGACTTCGTTGTCATAGTACTATGACTTTATTCTCATATTATGACTTTATTGTTATAATACTACAACTTTATTTTCATAACTCTACAACTTATTCTCATAATATTATGACTTTATTCTCATAATACTATGACTTTATTCTCATAATACTACAACTTTATTCTCATAATGTTATGACTTTATTGTTGTACAACTTTATTCTCAATACTATGATTTTATTCTTGTAATTTTATTTCTTCTTTCTTATAATGTAATTTTTTTCTTAGCGTGGCCCTACTCCATCATATTAATTAGCTTCAGTTTGAATATAAAAAAAAGACTTCAAAGAAAATATAATACATTTAAAAATAAAAAGTACATACCTGTACAATAAGTATTTCAAACATATAGTGTTTGTCATCTGCCTGGGAAAATAAGGCCTCAAGTATCTTTAGAGGGATTCTGAAAAAAGTGAATGAAGTGGGACTCCTGCGATAGCTGCTGCTGTATGTACCGTCTATACCTCAAAGCCGTTCACTCCCAATTTAGGCTACGTAACAATCCCCGGTGAACCTACGAATGTTCACGCATCAGAGATTTTCAAATCGTACGTGGTGCTGAGCTGGAAGCCTCCCAGCCCCCGCGGACGTGCTCCGCTGTGGTACATCATTGAAAAGGTGCGTCTTTACCTTTAATATCTACTTCCATCAGCAGAATTTTGTAAACTCTATGCTGCAATATAAAATTGAACCATGTAATAACTGGTTAAACACTACTTTCTCCAAACCATGCTGATGTGGAATATAAAGGACAGCGACAATAATGATGACAGAAAAATATCTTGGAGATGTTTTCTGGTTTAATTTACTCACAAATTTCCTCAAACTCTAGATTTAACTTTTTGAGATCCTCCTTAAGAATATAAAGAAGATAAAAATCGATTATTTTCTCAGTTTTTGTTTGTTATTGTTCGCGTTTTCATAGAGCGCTCTACTTTTTGTACACCCCCATCCCCAACTCTCCCGCAGTGCTTAGCAGGCACTGGAGCGTGGCAGCGGATCAGCACAGCAGTCAAACTGTGCTCCCCTCGTTACCCGGTTTTTGATTTGCAAGACGGGCAAAAGTACCAGTTCCGAGTCTATTCAGTCAACATGTATGGCTCCAGCGAGGCCTCGGCGCCCTCTGAGCCCGTCCAAAAGGTTGATGAATACGGTAAGAGCATTCATCCCAACGTTTGATTAGCTTTGAGAGAACACAGGTGCAGAAAATCTTGATTAGTTTGGTTCTAATGAACTTTAAACATAAAAATCCAACATCACAATGTTCAGAACAATTAATAGTGGACTTTATGATTTGTTTCTTATAAAGTTTCTCAAGATCTCCAAGTATTTTCTTTGAACTGGTTTGAGTTGAGTACATCTTTGACATGTTCCAAGAAAAGCTCAAACCGAGTGGGCATTTTCTTGATTTTCATTTGTAACTTTTTGATTTGTTCTGTCAGCAGAAGAATCTGAGCCAAAGAAAACAGGAAAACCTGCAGATTTGAGATAAAGCATGACATTTGAATTAGTTTTCCCCAAATCTGGTGTCTCTTCTGTTTCAATCTGATTTTAGATCTTATCAGAAAAAGGTGACCCTTCTTACAGGGTGTTTGTGCTTATTTTATTTAATGTTCTGTATTTCAAACAAACGCATGTAAAACTCACACTTTGTTAAAAGTGGCTTTATGTTGCAGGTACTGAGCTGTCGGTCGGTACGTACAGATCTATAATACTTGAAACACTTTGTAAAGACACTGATGTACTTTGCTGTAATGCACCTTTCACCGACTGCAGGTGTGTTGTAACTTGCAGGATGAAGCCAGTATTTCACTGGGCTGCAGCTAGCAGGTGAACAGCTTTAAGAAATCATGTGCACAGCCTAGAATACAGTTTTTAAAGTCATGAACACATAAACACCCTGATTTTCAAAACTCACCAGTCTGGAAACTTAATCACAATCACCCACATTTCACTGGGACTACAACTTGAATTCACCTTTTTTCTTGCAGTTTTGAGTTGTCACCAAGAGTTGCTGCCATGTGAGAAACTGGCATTACAGCACATGAACATGACGTGTTGAAAATCACTTGATGGTTGCACATAATGAACAGTCACAGCTTGTGTTTTATTTGAAATAAATCACAAAAACACTTTACAAACTTTAATTTCTTAAAAATGACTCTCCAACAAGTCAGTTGTCTTGTGGCTTAGATCAGGATGTCCGATCCTGGCCCTCACTGTCCTGCATGATTTAGAGTTTTCTTTGCAACAACAACACTGCAGATTTTAATTAATAGGTGATAAATGGGCTTCTGCAGAACAGGACGAGGTCATTTAACCGTTGAATCAGGTGTGTTGGAGCCAGTGGCGGCTGGTGGAGTTTTCTCAGTGGGGGGGGATAAGTGTGTGGAGTGGAAATGTCCATTGTTTCATCAGCCTGGATGGAGACTTTTGCTGCGTTCCAGTTACCTCGTATTGTGGGAATTTCCCAGTTCCCAGTGGTAGATTGAAACCGGAACGCCCGCTCTAGTGGTAAACTTCCACTCGTAAAGTGGGAGAATTTTTTCAGCTCCCAGTTTCGATTTCAAAATGGCGGATACTCGCGTCTTTAGTAAGTCAACACCTAAACTTTTACTAAAATAACAGTTCTAAAATGTTGTTGCGTGTATTTAATCACACAGTGAAGTGAAGACGTTTGTTTTTGTTTTCTTAACTGTAAAGCCAGTTTTTCTTTTTTTCCCAACGATTTACCGGTACATTAAAGCTGCACTATGTAACTTTGTAGTGCAGTCTGTAACTTTTCTAACAATATATTTTTAACATATTTCTTCACTCTGTCACTATCTACTGACAGACTGATGTTAGACAAAGTAATCTCTGAAAAAAACTATAGTCCCCTTGCTTCTCTATCAGCATTTACTAAAAACACAGAGTGACCCGCCGTTAACCAGCCAATAAAAACAGAGCTTGAATTTGAATTTCAGCAGAGCAAGGGGGGCAGAGCCATATATGGCTCTGAGGGGGAGGGATCAGAATGCTTTGCCTGTTGAAAATATTTCTAAGTTCTGTGCTCTACAGAAAGTTACACATAGCATCTTTAAAGAATTAGAGAAAAATATATATATCAATTACCTTCAGCGGTCATCATCCTCCTCTGACATGTTCTGTGTCAGGAGTGCATATCTGTAATTTATTATATTCGGAAACGGCAACAAAAACAAAGCGTGCGTCCATCTTGATTTTCCACTGGGAGAACCGGAACGTGTTTTCAAGTGGTAGATTGGGAAATGACGTCACTACCACTTCCCAGTTTCCAGAATACGAGGTAACTGGAACGCAGCAAAAGTCTGCACTCTGATTTATTCACTGATGCACTCTCTCAAAACTGGCAGCAAACAATCAAGGAGTTCATTCTGCACAGTCTTACCCCAAAATTACACCACACGCGGCTCCGCCCCGCTCCGGTCCGCAGGTCGCAGCTGAGCGAGTCCAAAGCCCACTGCCTCCGCTCCGCTCAGGTCCGCCTGGATGCGCCGCTCCGAGACACGTGCGAGATCGCGCGATAAATCAAGTGATAAATAAGTAAGTCAGAACAAAACAATTCATTTGGTGGAAGAAGGAGAACAACTGTAGAGAGACTGCTGCCTTGATCTTCTCTCGTAAATGAGCTACATGGTTTGAGCAACAGGAAGTGATGTTTACATTTCAGAATAAAATACTTTTTTATTTATTTATTTCTTGTATTGCGTTTGTAGGCGTAGTCATAGTCATAAATATAATAGTTTAGTCATAGAATAGTCATAAATGATAGTTTGACAGCATTTTTGTACAAATAAATCCGTATAGAGCTAGGATTAGTCCGCCCGTGGTGATTTTATTTTGTAAATACGGAAGTTGTGCTCGTTCCTTTTCCTGTTGGTGCGACGTAATCTTCAAAAGTTGACTCCGGCACAGCTCCGGCGTCCGGCAGAAATAGAAAAATTTCTAATTTTGACGGACTGCCGTCCGCTCTCCGCAGCTCGCCGCCGCCGTGCGGAGCCAGTGTAAACTCTGTCATTGATTATAATGGGTGCGTATTTGCTGCNCAGCTGAGCGAGTCCAAAGCCCACTGCCTCCGCTCCGCTCAGGTCCGCCTGGATGCGCCGCTCCGAGACACGTGCGAGATCGCGCGATAAATCAAGTGATAAATAAGTAAGTCAGAACAAAACAATTCATTTGGTGGAAGAAGGAGAACAACTGTAGAGAGACTGCTGCCTTGATCTTCTCTCGTAAATGAGCTACATGGTTTGAGCAACAGGAAGTGATGTTTACATTTCAGAATAAAATACTTTTTTATTTATTTATTTCTTGTATTGCGTTTGTAGGCGTAGTCATAGTCATAAATATAATAGTTTAGTCATAGAATAGTCATAAATGATAGTTTGACAGCATTTTTGTACAAATAAATCCGTATAAAGCTAGGATTAGTCCGCCCGTGGTGATTTTATTTTGTAAATACGGAAGTTGTGCTCGTTCCTTTTCCTGTTGGTGCGACGTAATCTTCAAAAGTTGACTCCGGCACAGCTCCGGCGTCCGGCAGAAATAGAAAAATTTCTAATTTTGACGGACTGCCGTCCGCTCT
Organism: Garcialebias charrua; assembly: GCA_038048925.1. Taxonomy (NCBI): domain Eukaryota; kingdom Metazoa; phylum Chordata; class Actinopteri; order Cyprinodontiformes; family Rivulidae; genus Garcialebias; species Garcialebias charrua. The sequence continues at coordinate 6,835 of JBBPBX010019069.1, forward strand.
CCGCAGCTCGCTGCCGCCGTGCGGAGCCAGTGTAAACTCTGTCATTGATTATAATGGGTGCGTATTTGCTGCAGAGGTCAGATCGGAGCGGGGCGGAACCGCAACGCGTGTGGTGTAATTTTGGGGTCAGATGTTCCATTTAGTGGCAGTCTGCAGGTGCTCATGTAGAACTGCATCCAGTGATGCTACAAAATCCACCAGTCCTCTAAAAACACCCAGATGTTCTGAGCTTTCACTTTCATCATGACCACGCAGGGCAAGTTCAAATGCACCACAGAACTTGACACAGTCTTTTTTTTTTTAATTATAGAATGTGCCTGATTTTGTCAACCTCCTCATTGTGCTTATGGATCCCTGCCCTGTAGCCTTCATCAAGCTGAGATGAAATGTTTATTTTACCAAACATGGCTGGTCGCAGTTCATTTTCCATGTGGATCCCAGATTGTTCATGCTTATTTGCCTTTTGAGCTTCTGCTCATGTACAACTTTTAACAAGAATCTATGTTTTTGCCCCACAGGACGGAAATATGTCACCAGACAATGTTGATGAACGAAACAACTTTACTCATCATTAACTATAAAACATTTATCTTACACAACTAAAATAATATATACATATATTGTGAAATATTTTTATCATTTTTTTATTTTTATGTTTTATTCAAGGTAATGTGGTGAGAGATGAGTGGGGAGGCACCACTGGTTGGGGCAGATAAACCTTTGAAACATGCAGGATAGTGCTCCTCAAGGACTCGGATTCATCAGAATATTTTGCTCTTCATTGTTTTTAACTTGTGTTTTAATGTAATTTAAATGTTTATGAATCAGTGTCTTCACCATGAATGGCATTTTGAAGCCATTATTTTGAAATAACAAAAGTGAAAACTTGATTGGTCTTGTTGTTTTTTATTTTTATTTAATTTCTACAGGCGTCCCTTCAGCTCCTGGTCAGGTTGTAGCCACCAGAAACACCAAGTCATCAGTTTTTGTTCAATGGGAAGCTTCCAAACATCAGAAAAACCTCATGGGATATTACATCGATGGCCGCGCTGTTGGATCCAAAGAGTGGTTCGCCTGTAACCACAAGCCCTTCAAACATAACCGGTGAGGAAAATACTGCAATCTGACTGATGACTTTTTAATGACCTAAAGAAACTTATACGGAGATGAAACATTCATGTCAACTTATGAGTGAGTTGAGCTTTTTCTTGGTGTTTTTAGGCCTTTGTCTGTTTGTTTGTTTGTTTGTTTGTTTGTTTGTTTGTTTGTTTGAATTGCACATATCAATAACGAGGCATTGTTTACTTAAAAGCTGTTGTTAAGGCAAGATGCACAAAACACAAGAGAATATAAAAATACAAACAAATTTCTATATAAAAAAATACAAAGTAAAACAACGCACAACAATAAGGATTTTTTTTTTTTGATAATTGTGTTTAATTCATTTAGGCAGGCAGCAGGAAACTAAAACCCCTAAATGTAATAAATCAAACTGAGAGCCCAGTTTTGTTTGGTTTTACAAAATCATTGTTCGTTTCTGGTGACTGGCTGACATGAGTTCAGCTTTGAAGCCTTTGTTCACATTTGGTGGTAAAATGTGGACTCAAACGATTTGTCATCTGCTGTCATTTACCCCGTGTACCTTTTTTTAGTGTGTTGAAATGTGCACAACTATGCAGACGACTGAACTATGTCATTGTTTTGACATCGACATGGTTCAGAGTCACTTAGTTCACATTTTGTTCAGTATTTTCTTGATGAGCTTTAAGTCATAACTGTAAAAATGAAAAAAAATTAAGGCTTTTGATTTTTCTTTTTCTTTTCTAACACAATTTCTACTAAATGGAATTATTGTATTGTACTGTAAACTGTAAAGGCTACTCAAACTCCTCTGGATTTTTGTAAAAAAAAAAAAAAGCATTACAAAACAACAAATAAGTATCGTTGTTACATTTGACTATCAGTTATGATCAGTTATTGAATATCACCTTGTTAGAGTTAGATATCAACTCTAAGAATATCTAATCTTAGATAGTCTCTGCTCATTAGAAGTGAGAATAATTTAGCACAGCTCTTATGATCTTAGCCCCAACTTTTGCTTTATCGCTCTCCACTGCCCAGTCTCCTCCACAATGATTCTTCATCCGTCATCTCTTGTCTTTATAGCTTTTAGTTGCATTTTCTTTTCAGAAGAGAGAACTTCCCTGTTTTACATTCAGCTTGGTGTTTTTAGGCCTTTGTCTAAAGGTCCTATTGTTCTCCCTGTTTACATCTGAGGATAATTTTACTGACTCGATAGCTTTTGTGTGACAAGACTGTTCGAAGTGTACTTGTTGATGTTCAGATGTAAACAAACAGCTCATAAATGTTGGCAACAAAACATGACTTCATTAAACTTGCTAATTTCTTACAAATTATACAGTAGCTCGTTGGTTAGTGTCGCAGCCGTGTAATGATGAAGTCTCAAGGCCCAGGCAGAGCTCTGCGTTCAGCCGAACGGCGCTCTACGCACGCGTTCACTAGCACAGCTCTGCGTTCGTTCTCGCGTTAATTCTCGCGTTTTCGCTCCAAATTCTTGACGTCATTTGAGCAGCCACAGCGCAAAGCGTTCGCTGATTGGTCATTTGCTGACACGCCTACTGAATTGATTGACAGGTCGGGGGGAGAAAAAAAAAGGCGAGCGGGCAGCTTCACACAGCTTCAGCCGCAAGCGGTGTTATATCTTATTAAAAAGTTCTAAAAAATAATAAAAACAGGGAGCGCTGGTCCTGCAGCCCACAGCCCACCAGGAAATATTTAGAACCTCGCGCAGCCACGTAGGACTCTAGTTTAATTCGCTCGTGACAAATTCATTCATTTCTCATCATTTCAGTCATGGAGTCAACGGAGGAGGAAGCGATCACTTGACTTTTGGCAAAAAAACAAAAGAAAAGGCCAGATCAGGGATGAAGAAGAGGAATTTAATACATTTGTGTCACATACAAAACAGTCCGGTGCCGGGCAGTTTATTGTGAGACAACGCGCCTCGCGTACGCAGTCGTAAATTTTTAGCTTTGCGCGTTCGTGCCCTGCGGGGCTACGCTTGTGCCTCGCGCTCGCACGGCGTCGAGCGCCGTTGGGCCAAACGCAGAGCTCTGCCTGGGCCTTCAGGCTCAAGCCCAGGTTGTGTCAGGAAAGGATATCCAGCGAACAATCAATAGTCAAATCTTTTGTGCGAGTTCACTCATTGTGGTGACCCCTGAAAACAGGAGCAGCTGAAAACCAAACGCCACTAACTTTTGGTAGTCACTGATGCAAATGAGTTATTTAAACCACAGATGATACACAAATACAAATAAATTACATAAAAAAACTTTGAAATGTTATGTAACTGACAACAATTATGTCATTAATTATCTAACAGATGCAATATGAACGAGAAAGTATTAAATGATCAGTGAGTTCTCAGAGCAAAGACTGAAGAGTTTAAGCTGTAAAACTCCACCACGGCTGAACAGTGAGCGCCGCCAGCTGCTTTACGCAGCTCCACTGTGAACGTAGCGTCACATCCGTGTTCAAACATGTGCCTATATTGCAACTGAAATCCGTTGTTCTGTGATGAACAACTCATTAGCTGACACTAAACCACAGTCGCAGTCCAACAGCTTTAAAACTATTAGAGCAAACTATAAATTAGATAAACTCACACATACAACGTCCTGCAATCCACTTTAAATAAAAACAAGAAAACAGCCCTTTTAAAGAAAAAATTAATAAGTACTGTAGTTTATTGGAACTTGTAGCTGAGAAAAAAGGGCAGCATTTTCAAAATATTCCCCAGGATCGCTGTTTAATCATCTTAATCAGCTACTGCTGTAACTTTATTTTTTACCCTGACAAGTCTGCTCGGCTGCATGTGGGGGTCACCTCAGTTCAGTTGGACGTCCTTCACTGATCATGACAGATTGCTGTTCAGACTGTTGGATAAAAATATCCTCTATTCATCGAACTTACTCAAAGAAGCCACACTCGAGGACAAGAGAAGATTTTTAACCAATTTTACTTGCAAGGGCAGACTTTCACCACAGGTTACACAGGTGTATAAAAAAGTTCTACGTGCACGAGCCCAGTCACGAGAATCTGCACAAGTGTTTTTATACACTTATCAGCTCTGGGCTCAGAGGCAGACACTGATGCCCTCGGCCACACAGTTGTACATGCAGGATCAAGTCAGCTCCTCATTCAGCTCTCTGAGAGAGAAAAGAACTCTCTGGTAATTCAAACACATGGTTCATGGGCAGTTGACATCAGTAATGATAAAACATACACAAACCTTCACCAAGAATCCCCTGACAAACACTGCCAAACGTGAGCTGATACAAGAGGTCCAGACCACTGGTGAAGGTGGGCTGGGTGAAAATGTTTTCAATGTTCATTGAGAGAATTCACACCTGTGTTTAGCTAAATCTGTCTTAGGTGAGACGATTTCAAACAGATATCTTCAGACTCAGGTGTGAACAGCTGCATTTAAAACGCCTTCACTAAAACTGCCTTTGGAAGTGGTCTGCTCTTCTTGTCTGCAGATGTTTAACAGTCTGAACACACTCCGTCCTGATCCATGGTGTAGGACGTCTCACTGAACTGATGGGACTCCGTGCAAACACCAAAGTTATTACCCAGACATCTTAAAGTAAAACATCACATTTAGCTGTGGGCTGATTAAAGAGAAGTACACAACTGTACGAGCAGCTGTTCAGTAATTAGAAACATAAATTCTGTCTGTTCACAGTGAAGCAGTTTAGAGAGCAGCTGACGACTCAGCGCATCGTTTTCCTGTGGTGAACTTTAACGGGTTCTGAAGTCACTGATCATTGCATGTCTTTTCTTCTAAAATGCCTCTGCATGAATGTAACTCAAATGTCTAAAGTGTGTTACCATGAAAACAAGGATGTTGCTCAGAAGCCTGAATATATTGTCATTTTGATCAAATATGTGAATGTTCTCAATCAGAGTTAAATCACTCAAGGCAGACCCGTGTCGGGCGGCTGAAGCGGCTGGTTTACATTGAAAGTCTATGTGGAGATGTGTCGAGGCACAGCAAACCGTGAAGCGGCGCGTTTTGAGTTTTTGAAGTGGCGCGCCGGCACGCGGCAGTTCCTTTCCACGCACGTGCGCGTCCGAAACAACCTATGCGTTGAGCAGCGTCGAGCCGCCAAAGTTTCGACAAGTTGATATTTTGCGGCTCGACGTTGCTCGACGCGTCCAGCAACCAATCGGGAGAGCCTCTGCTATGTGATGACACAACAAAAACAGGACTTTTTTTGGACTTTTTAAACTTACCCCATCGAGCCTCCATGAATTGGAACCAGACTCCGGTAAGAATCTTGGCATTTTAAACAGTTGCTGCTGTCCGCTCGAGCGTACGATCACCCCAAACATAAAAAAAAAAAACGTTTTAATCTCAACAAAGACTTTTGGAGCTGCAGTTCGGCTCGTAGAAAACCCACTCAAGTAGGAACGAGGCTCACGTACAGCTGATTTTATCTGCCCGGTGTACAAGAAACAACTGGAAAAGGAGCCAGACCCCCCTCCTCTGCCTCCTCCCAGGGTGCGTCATCAGACGCGTCTTCAGTGGCTGTGTGAAAGTGACAAGCGGCCAAAAGGGGGCGGCAGGAGCGTTTCGACCTGTCCGAGGGGTACCTGGCATGAACTAATGCCGGGTTCCCACCAAACGCGTTACGCGCGGTGTTGGCTGCTTGTCAACAGATGTCTGTTCACATCGAACGCGTTACGCGCGGTGTTGGCTGCTTGTCAACAGATGTCTGTTCACATCGAACGCGTCTGAAGACGTGCAGTGGGAGGAGCGTCTTGGTCCTTTTCCGGTCGGGTTTGTTTTGTTTTTTGTACACCGGGCAGATAAAATCAGCTGTTCGTGAGCCTCGTTACTACTTGAGTGGGTTTTCTACGAGCCGAACTGCAGCTCCGAAAGTCTTTGTTGAGATTAAAAAGTTTTTTTTAATGTTTGGGGTGATTGTACGCTCGAGCAGACAGCGGCAACTGTAAAAATGCCAAGTTTCTTACCGGAGGTTGGTTTCTTCATGGAGGCTCGATGGGGTAGGTTTAAAAAGTCCCAAAAAAGTCCCGTCGTCGCTGTGTCATCACATAGCAGAGGCTCTCCCGATTGGTTGCTGGTGAGCGGCGAGCAGCCGAAGTAGGTCAAGGTTCATTTAGTTGAACTCTGGCAACGGCTGCTTTGACGCACCGCAAGCGCGGAAAAAAACTGCCGCTCACTGCCGCGCTGCGTGAACTGCTCAAAACGCGCCGCGTCACGCTTTGCCGCTCCAAGATGCGCGGCCACATTCACTTTGCATGTGAACTGGCTCAAAACGCGCCGCGTCACGCTTTGCCGCTCCAAGATGCGCGGCCACATTCACTTTGCATGTGAACTGGATGCTTCGGCTGCTCGAAACGCGTTCGGTGGGAACCCGGCATTAGACTTGTTCTTTTCAAAAAAGGAGGTGTAGCTTAGTTTTCAGTGCAGCTTTACTATATATAGAATCTCTGGGAACCAAGGTTTATACACATCTTTCATTTTGAAATTACATATTTTTTTAGACTCCGATTTTCGGGGGGGGGGGTTGTGTGGATTTTTTAATAATTTTTTTAAATAAAGTGTCACATTACTGTTTGTAAGTTTGAGATTTAATCACATGACTGCATCTAACACCATATAAAACACAATCTGTGCACAAACAAACACGTTCTTATCATTAGTGGTATAGGGTGGGGGTTCGAGCCCAGGTTGCATGTAGGACATCTGGCGTAAAACAAATGTCCAAATATTTTATGCGAGTTCACTTGCTGTGTTGTTGACCCCTGAAGAAGGGAGCAGCTGAAGGAAACTTGAGCGTGCTTTAGAGC